>UCOM01001553.1:0-39250 GCA_900474385.1 Ormyrus pomaceus
GGGGTGGAGGGGAGGGATATTACGCCGAGCGGGTTTTCCGAAAATTTTAATATTCCCGCTACTATTCTTTCCTATTTGGGGGGTAGACGCTTGGTCCCGGCTAATTAAAAGTTATGAAAATTCATGTGGCACGAGGAACGTAATGGCGCGCGGAATTTGTGCGCGCGCTACGGAACTTTTCGGTTACAATTCGAAATTACTCGGGGCTTTGGGACTGTGCGCGTTTTTTGTAAATACGAATTTGAAATAATACAGTTTGGATTGATGCATACTGCTAGAATTTGATTTTAATACCAGCTTTAATTCGACTTGTGACTATTGCCTTATCGAATGAAAACTTTCGCGATAGAACATACTGCAATTTCATACAAGTTTTCTCTGTTTATTCTTTCGTCGGATAACCCTTTCCATAATTCGGCGATCTAACCATATACGAGCTCCCGTTCCGAAGACAGCCTCTCGATTCTTTAGCCACCCAATTCCTGCAGCTCTCCCCGCGAATCCGGAGACTCTCGCTTTCATTTCCTTCTTTACTCGCGCACGCCCTTGAGAGGTGACCTACTCCAAGCGAAGCAGAGACATCGCCCCACCGTAAGCGGATCCACGACACTCGTTCTCTCTGCCCTCGACGACCGACCGAGTTCCGCGCTCTCCCGCCGGTACAGCCTCCGGGCAGCAGCGCGGCCCAAACTTTAGGGGCCGAACCACGCGTGTTCGTCTTCCTCTGTCGATCCCTGTTGTCGTACACGGATTCCTAACTAAAGGCTTATTAACCCAATTCCCTAAGCTAATTAGATCACGGCCGCGTCTGAGCCATCCGGACCGCCTGCGAATTACGAAAACTGTCTTAACGATTATCTTAACTCTAAATCAATTGTCGCCCCGCGGTGACGAACTTACGTCAGAAAAGCCCCGAACGAGGGTGAAATTTCGGTTCTTATTATCGAAGGAACCTAGGAATCGACACGGTTATCACCAACACTACTGTCATCGGTGTAGATAAACCAGGAGATTCAAATAATTCTGCAATAATTAGATGTGGCCTCGCGACGAAAGACAATTCAAATTTCTCACTGAGTTAGAGATTCGCGAAACAAGACAGACCCCGGATTTCGAGCGAGGTTAGATAACCGCGCGACAGAGACAACTCCGTAGTTGATATATTCGTTTGGTGGAGAAGTTATCCTCAATAATTAAACAATAAAGTGCAAATTATAGCTTTGATTTAACAATAGATTCGCCATGACTTGTTTATTAAAACAGAGATATTTTTAAGCTAAGTTTAGAACTAAGTTTCATCACAAGATCTCATATTTATAATCTTTTTGAGGTTTACTTGCAGTTAAAATATATTGCATGCAGAATTGGTAAAATTCTGCTTACTATGCATTTCGAGTAAATGAGAAAAAGTGAACTTGCAAAATTGCAAAGTACCCAAAAAATTTTTATGCATTTTCACACAAATTTTCTGCCTCAAATATTTTTGTTCTTGTCCCTCCGAATAAATAGCTGTTATAGGGACTAATGAATTAAGTACTAACACTGAAATAAGGATTTATGTAAAATATTATACAATTACACAAAAAATAGTGGTAGATGGTATGAAATTTCATAAAAATCATAATTGTTTTTCGAACACAGATTCCATTATATAAATAAATTCCTCTGCCATTTACTTTCCGATACTTGCACTCTCAAACATCTTAGTCTCGTTTATATCAAAGCCGACGGAGAAACAGCTTTGTTTCGCATCGAGCTCTCCTTCTCTCCCGGTCTGAAATTACGCGAAGCGAGAGTAAGAGAGAAACTCCAGCGGAGACAAAGAGATAGAGATGGAGCAGTCTCGAAACAAGAGGAAATGCGATTGATCTGGGGGGGGGGGGGGGGGGGGGTGACAGAGAGACTGCAAGGAGTTTGCTCCTGGACCGATGCAAGGCCCTTCCTCTCCTTCACCTCGATCGAATTCAATTTACGCGGAAAGCTACTTCGAATTCTATCACAAAGATGAGGAATGAGAGGGCGCAAGAAGGGGGGAGAGGCCGCCGGAAGCGGAGGATATTGAGCGAGAAAACGACGGGACAGTAGTTTTTCTTAGACTACTTCGGGCGGGGGTTAGGAAAATTTTTCATCGGTACGCCGCGACTCTTAATATGAGATTTAGCCGAACCGAGCCCGAGCCCCGCCGAGGTCCCGAGATTTCCCATCTGCCCGCTTTCGCCGACTTGCTTCGCTGGTAGGTCACGGCGCTCTTACGAGACCTTTACCCCTGTGACTCGCTTTTTCGTTTTTTTGGTTCGATAATTTAACCGATCAAGAGGAAAAGATGGAAAGATGGGGTAAATGTAAGGAATGGCACAAAAAGCGAAGATCCAATTGACTATATGGAAAATTGAGAGCAAATAATAATTTAAACAGTTAGAAAACCATTTCAATTTTAGTACGTATGTTAATGCTTTGTTTGAACTTTATCCTTCTTGGAAATACATTTTTTTAGAAAATTTCACTTTTTAATACAAAAGCTCGGTTTTTTTCATTACACAAAGAGAAGAGGCTCCTTAAGTATTCTCCTCAATATTTGTTACGAAACGTAATATTGCAAAAACGATTCTGACGAAGGCAAAGGTAAACATTGAAAGATGACTAAAAAATAAAGAATTGCGCAGCGCCGAGGAGGTCAAAAAATCACCAACAGCCACCCGAGGGTTTGTTTGCCTTAAAGCTTCTTTTATAAATCGTTATATATACGCAGAAGGTGTGCGCCGCTCTATTATGAAATTTATGAGATGTAAAGACTGCTGCTCGTTACTATCGCACGAACGAGCTCTTCGCCCAACCGTGAAAAAACTCACCTCCTTCAAGGAAATAGCTCTCTCTCTCTCTCTCTCTTCTTCATCAAGATTTCCTCTCTTTCTCCCTGACTTCGAAAGATTTTTACCCTTTCAGTAAATCCCTTTGTAATTTATTCTACCCTCCGAACCTAAAAGGCGAGAGCGACCGAAAAATTGATGATGAGACGTCACTTTTAAACTGATCTGTCGGTTAAAAAATGGGGTTTTTCATATGTTATAAAATATTAAATTATTCAATTTTCCATTAAACGCAACCTGCTTTCCAAATTAAGATATTTTATCGCGAATTAGTTATGTTTCGCTTACAGGCCGAAATTAACTGCAGTAATTTTATTGCCGCAAAAGCTTAAAAGGTTTTTAATTACGACGCATCAATGAGTTTAATAACCGTTCTTCGTATTTGGAGCCGAAGCTGCAGCGATAAATCGCCGCGAAATATTGCGACTCTTAAGTTCCATCTTAGCTCACAAATGAACTCTTTTCGCCGTGCGCGTGCTCAGACTCTTGTCCGCGAAACCAAAGTATACTGCGCGCAGTGCTACGTACCGCTCGTTTCTTTTCAGGCTCCCAGCGCCCAGGGAACACCTGCACTTTAATTAATCCAATTACACGTAATAAACGACACTTCCTCTCGCGCGCCTTCATTAGTCTCACGTTCGCCCACCGTCCAAAGCGAAAGCTACGATTTCTCCAGGCCCTTTGTGGAAAACGCATGTATAATCTTTGCGCGCGGAAACATTTTCCGTGGATTTAGTTTTGACGCGTTTAATTGAACGCGGCTTATTACCGGGCTGTACTCGTTCGAGGAGAAATTCGTCGCGGTGAAAAAATAAATTTTCTTCTCGGCTCGAAATAGAAAAATTAATGATTGAGACAAACTGCGCTATCTGAAATGCGGACTTTATCAGTGTAGAATATGAATAATTTAATAGTAAAAAATACGCGGAAGTTTTGACTTTCGAACTAAACAAACAATTATTCATTCGATCTAACGCTTCGCGATGAATATTTATTCCCAAAAGTTATTTCGACATCAAAACCTAAAAGAAAACTTCATTCTCATTAAGTCGAAAAGGATGAAGGAAAATATGAGGGATCACTTTCGGTAACTCCCCCCGCGAGTTTAGATATACGCTAAGCTCAGACACCCCCCTGACTTTTTTTTTTCAACAGCCGCGAGCAGTGTCCCGGAGGCTAAAATTCGACGAGTACAACGTATAATAATCGGCGCAGCCGCGAGGCGGCGCATAAATTTGTAATGAAATTTCTACGCGTGTACATTTTGAATCACGATAAAATCTCGGCGGCCCGCGCGACGCGCCGCGACCCCGCCGCCGGATTTCGCGCACGCATGCCTGCGTACGTATACGTGTATTTATAACCTACAGGTATATTCCATATAATGCAGGAGAGGGAGCGCGGCGGTGCGCGCTCTCGTGTAAAGCGACAGCAATTTCCGGCCGCCTCTAAATATATTTTCGTATATGTATACAAATACGAGCGCGCGCCCGCAGAGCGGTAATTTTCAAGAGCAAGCGCATGCGTATACATATATATGTGGGGGCTGCTGAATTTTCGTACAAAACTGAGCTAGACAATAGCAAATGGGTGGAGGTGTTTTTTTTTTTTTTTTTTTCTAGTTGATAATCTGTGCGCGCTAACCAGGCAAACTAAACGCGCTACTCGACTAAGCAGTTAAACGAGGATCGGCATTCGCGCGCGCGTCGAGGCGAAAGAGGGAAGGAGGAATTTCGGGTAAAGTGCCAATATATTGGCACTTATTTTAGGCTCAATATCCGTTTACTCTGGGAAACTGCGCTCGAATCGTCGGCTCATAGAGAACGAATTCACTCGAACGCAATGATTTGATTATGCTCGGTACATTTTTTTTCGCTGCTCCTCGCGCTCGCTTTGGTTGCGCGCATTTGAGCGTAATGGAATTTCCCGATCTAAATATCAATCACAGTATCACAAGTTTCATATAACGCGAAATTGCTTTTCCGATATACAGAGAGAGAGAGAGAGAGGGAGAGAGAGAGAAAGAGAGAGAGAGCGCACCAGCCTGGGTGTGTACATGAACACACGTCGCCGAGTGCACATATACTGTGAAACAAAAATCTGTTAAATATTCTATCCACCCGTTGCGTACTTCTAGGAATTGAAGACCGGCGCCGTTTTTCGGAGATTATGCCGGCTTGATTTTTTTCACTGATTGGTTTTTGAGATCAAAAATAAACTAGAATTTACGCACTTCCATAAATACGCGCATAACGATCTTTCGCGCGAAAACTCTGAAATTTATCTTTCCAAAAACGTATAAATCTCACAAGGAGAGTCTACGACATTTGGGTAATGGATTTTCCTGTAACTTTGGGATATGTTTTCTAATGTTAAAGTATGAAAGTAGCTGCATCCGTTGGAAAATTCTCAAAAATTCTATGCTCTTCTAGCGAAATCTAAGAAAAATCGAATTTTGTTTAATCACTTTAACTTCCCAACTATTAACGGTACAGTATTTTAACTATTGGCATTCGAAAGGTGAGATCAAATCCTATCGATTAAAAAAATTACATCAGAAAATCTTTATGTGTTCAAAAGTTATAGCTAAATAAAAATTTACAATAAAATTAAGCTAAAATTACAATAAGTCGATTTTTATGTTATTTTAATGGTCATTCTTGATTTGACTATAACTTTTGAACAAATAAAGATATTTTGATGAAATTTGTTTTAATTGATAGAATTTTATCTCACCTTTCGAATCCCAATAGTTAAAATACTTTACCTTCAATAGTTGAGAAGTTATAAGTGATTAAACAAAAAACGATTTTTCTTAGATTTTCGGTAAAAGAGCTCAAAACTTTTGAAAAATTGAGCGTTAGGTCGAACGGACGCGGCTTCCTTCATATTTTATCATCAGAAAACATATCCCGAAGTTACAGAAAATCCATTATACCCAAATGTCGTACACTCTCCTTGTCAGCTTCGCCGCATCATATTTATTTACACCAAAGCAAAAGTGGCTAATCCACAAATCTCACTTTCACCTCACGCTCACAAATCATATCACATTTATTCACCTCCGCCGCGGTCACGCACTTTAAAAACCGACGCACTTCCTAATCGCAGCGCCGAAGAAGGCCGCGAATTCGGCGGAGCGATAACCAGGCATTGTTACCCGCACGCACGGAGGTACGGAAAAGCGCGCAACGAGTGAAAGTGCGTAATACGGACTCGGCATCGACGCTCGACGCGCCTATTACCGCGCGATAAAGCACGTACGCGCGGCCGTCGGTTTCGCGCACGTCGCCGGCCGAAAACGCTTTTGCCTCCCCCCGGAGAACGAAATCAACGCACGCGAACCCGCTGTCGTCGGTCAAGTTATGCGGATAACTGACGCGTCGAAATTTGATAACCTCTTTGTAGAGCGTTTGCCGCCCGGTAATTGGATTTCCTTCGTCCTCTGTTTATCGCGCGGTTCTCGAATGTAAATTTGGGCGGACGCCTAAAGTCGACCCCCGGACGGTAATTGCTCTTTTTTTTTGTATTGTATATCGCCTCTTTTATGTCGCTGCTTGATGCAGCGGTTAGTGGATTTGCTCGGATTTATGCAGTGTAGTTATAGCGCGGCGTAACTAGTGAGCGAGCTAGAAATTTGCTCGGTGACCGAGAGAAACTGCGATAGCTCTGCCCTGATTATCACCGCGAGCTAGGTTGAAAAAAAAGGCTTGAGCTAGATACTTTACTTTCTTTGTTATATTCAATCAAAAAAAGTTCACGTCGCGGTTAATGATGCGCGAAGGTGCACAATGCAGTGAAATATTTCTGCAGCCGTCAGAGTAAATATAGCACGAGTCATATTTATAAACCTTCCAGACGTTATTAACCGATGACTTAGTAATCTCGTCACTCAAGATTATCGTCTTTACTTGACAGTCGTAACTCTAGGTTATTAATAACGATTGTCACTTTGGCTAAAAATAGCGCAGCAATCGGTCGAACCGCTTCTCATTAAACCATCCTTTTAAAAACTAACTAAGAATCCCTCGGCGACTTGATTTACGTATGGCGAGGATGAATAAAAGCTTCTTGAATTCATTCATGAGCGGCGTTTAATTGTGAGTCACGTTCTCTCGTCGGCCGTCTCTTAGCGAGGAGCATTTTTCTAAACACCTTCATAAGTCCTCGGAGAGATATGTACGCGCGAGAGGCGCATGCGCTCAAGAGACTAGACGAGCTTATATCTCCCGAGGGAGCGTTCAGTCGCTCTCCGGCTACTTGCCCTATCTAGCCGTTATTATCAATTTATACATTCTCAGATCGTATCTTAGCGTAATTACCATGCGTAATGACGCCGTGGCTTAATTGAACATTCAACAATCCCCCTTCAATAGTTCTCATTAGGAGGATTTAATCGAATGCAAATTTTGATAAATAGCTAATCCGTATAATATTATGCGCGGAAATTCTGAATTACGCCCGTCGATGTTTGAGAGCAGCTTTCTAGGAAATTCATTTTTTGTTTGACGTAACGTTAATTTAGTATAATGCACTTCAACTTTATTTCTATTGTTAAATCTCTTCGCAGAGAATAAAATACGACAAGTGCAATTTTATCATGCAAATTGCATTACTACGTTTCAGAGAGTGATATTTTTATTTTTATACGATTCCCAGTTTTTTCATTTGCAGCCTCTCGCGTTTGAAAATATTTTGCATAAAAGATACATCAAATATTTTGACTGAAACATAAACAGCGTAGACATGCAGCTCGTACAAAAATAAGGTTCTTTACCGGGTGCGTATCCCCCTATGATTTATTTGCTCGGCGCGCTGTGCAGTTGTATTGTTTTTGACATTCGGAGGACCGCCGACCTGTACTAAAAAAAAACGACAAGAAATGAGAAAAAAAAACCAACGTTTAAAAACAAAAAGAGCATAAAGAGCAATTGCAAGCACTCGGAACGGTCAACTTCGCGAGCGTACAAAAGAGAAACAAAAGGGGAATGAAATAGATAGAAAGAGTAGGGAGAGTAAAAGAGGTAAAGCTCATCGCCCGGTCGGAACTTACTCGCGCGTGAAATAGGATCAAACCCTCGACGCCACTCTGCGAATGCTGTACTTTTTCTCTGTAAAATGGGCCGGGCGCCTCCTCCTGCCATCATTATACTACTCTCGGCGTTTCATCGTATGTCAAGAATTTCGAGTCTTCTGGCTCTCTTATTTTTCGGTCATTACTCCTCGAGTCGTTTGTTACGCTTCGATTTCTCCTTCTGAAGATCTGAACGAAATTGTAAGTTATGCCGGAAGAAATAAAAGCGGGGCGACGGCTTTCGTTTTATACGATTCAAAAAATGTGTACGATAAAAAAATCATTTCGAGAGAAGCGTTGTCGTACTTTCGCGTGTATAGTTAAAATATTTCATTTTTTTTTACCCCCGCTAAGATTTAATCGATCGACACGACATGAACGACAAAAATATAATTTAAAGCTATAATTTCGTGTTGTTTCTAAAAATATAAAGACAGATTCCATATTTCATGTTGATGTCTCATTAACATAATTGATTTCTTTCTTCAAATTCAGATGCTACTGTTGGATTGTTTGATCATTGTTAATGAGTGTTGAAAGTTCAATGATACGAACGCTAAAGTAAAACAAATAATTGTAAAAAGAATGCAAAAAATATAATATATTATTTAATAAACGTTTAAATGATTCTAAAAAATTGAACTGAACAATTTTTAGTTCAAAAAAATATGGTGCTATGCTGCTTTCATAATCAAATGTACAGAATATATAACGTACACACTTTCTCAAATACAAACCGGTCATTACAAACGTAATAATGACAAATTTTTCACTATTCAGAATGTGTGTACATAAATTGAGTAAAACGCTTGTATGTAATCTCAATCTGCAATCGCGTGACACGGTATAATCTTCATTATGAAGAACGGCACGTGTTTTCTTTTTCACGGATGTTAAAAAGATACTCATTATTCCATACCTCCGTATTTATTGCATCAAATCCGGCTTCTTCCAAACTCAAAACTACTCGACAAGGATTAATGAGCCGCGCTCCCGTCAAGTTTTATTCTTAAAATTAATTTAAATCAAACGTAACAAGTGAAAACTATTTATCCCGCTTTATATTAAGCAGTCGCCGTTGTCAAAGTGCGAACAAGTCAAAAGTTCAAAGCACTTTGTGCAGCCCTTAAGCCTATCCTTAGCTTAAGATGCGACTAGCCAAATCGGCCAACTCTCCGTTTCGAGTCGACAGAGAGTTATTGCCCTGGATTTGTTATCACGTTTAGCAACCTTGCCGAGTAAAGTGTCTTACACGTATAGCGGCGCAACAACTCGCATTACTCCATCGCACTCTTCTGCCTTTCCCCCGCTTATCTCCATCGAACGTCTTACCTTCACAAATCGCCTTTATCTAATGACCTATTTCACACATGCGTAAAGCCCCGCGAACTTTTGTTCTTTTCACTCTTCTTGCGGGAGCCGTCAGGAGCAGTGAAAAAAAGTTTAGATAAAGGGTTTAAGTGTCAGGAATTTACACGCTGTGCGTTAAAACTAAGCATTTATTTTAAGTGAAAAGTTCACGTTTTGAAACGTTTGTGGAAATGGCGCGAGAGTTAAATTTAAATAAATAATAATAAATAACAAATTGCTGCAATCTTGTTAAAATTATTTTCCTACAGGCAAATTGAATTTTGCAGAAGAAATTTTTATTGCGAATGAAGAGCAAAAATAATGCAATGCAAGAGAGCATAAGACGAATTAAAACTCTGCAAATTCTTGAAAATCTTTTTAGCCGTATAATCAAACTTCGTGCTAACCCAACTAACGCCCTGTCTTTTATAAATTTATTCGACTCCCCCTCAGTCCTTTCCGCTCTATCTTCTTCATGCCTTTAAACTCGTAAGCTCTGAGCTGTTTCTGTTTCACTCCCTCTCATGAAATTCAAAATAGTCGTTATGCTCTCGGTCGATGTTTCACCGCGTATACCATGCTTCCTCATGTTTAATGTTTAATGTTTATTTCATCATCTACGAATAGGTCTTTTATAGTTCTTTACACGGCGCTTATAATTGCTACATTTCAGGTAGTTATAAACTCATTAGAAACGCGAAAACGCGAACGCAATTATAAGCGTCTGCCATCAAAATTATTAATAATATCTGAATATAGCCTTTGGATCTGGGGACTATTCAAATAGCATAATTTGAAAAAACTTAGCGATTCATCAACGGTTTATTGATTATCAATATTGCGCAACACAGTTAATTAGTAAACAAATGTTGATTTAATCTGTGTGAATATGATTATATCATAAATTAGGATGATTCATTGCGGTGTAATTCGCATACAAATTCAGTTACACAAATATTTTCATTCTTTGGTGTGTCTTTATGCAGTGATTTTTACGCGCAGTACGGATTATCTTGTTTGATAAAGTCTGCAGCTCGTTCGGCAAGCATCGTGACGGTGGCTGACGGATTCCCGGAAATCATCTGCAAAAGATAATTAAAATTTCTTCAACGTCAAGAAATAACGATAATTATTAAAACTGTAAATACAGCCAATAGGAAAACATTAAATTTTCAATAATAATTTACGTCAATAATATAATACACTTTGTAAATACTGACATGCATTAATTATTTACCGACATAATTAATAAATCTGCAAATACATAAATGTTTAATTAAACGCGCCTTTAATTAAAGAAGCATTAATGAAATTTACGCTCGAGCAGCAAGTAGCTAAACAGCATGGATCCCCCGTTAAATTTTTAATTGCGCATGCAAGTTTTAGGCGGTACGTACCTGAGGCATGGCCGAGGCGTCGGCCACCCGCACCCCTTTAACGCCGTAGACTCGGAGACGTGTATCGACCACCGCCATTGAATCGGAAATTGGACCCATCTTACAGGAGCCTGCTTGGTGGTTTTCCGTTCGAGTTTCGTGATGAATGGCGCAAGTCCAATATTCATCGCTCTTAAACTCGAAATCAGAGCACTCCGGGATCGGGGTACTTGTTAGAGTTAAGCCGAGTTTCCGCATGGTCGGGGAGTTGGCTAAAGAGAGAGCGACGTGGATTCCCCAGATTAAAACTTTCACATCACGTGGATCTGTGAGATCATTACTGTAGATGATTGGATGATCCAGTGGATTATTGCTTGCGAGAACTAATCTTCCTGTAATATTAATATAATTACTTAAATCGTGCTTATTCTTATTAAGCCCTCTGACAAACTGGTTCGCTCTTTCGGACGAGTAAACTAGGTTGGAAAATGGAAAGGAAGTATTAACATTTAAAAGAGGATTTTAATAAATTACGTTAACCACTGAAAAATGGAATATTAACGGTCAAGCAAAAAGTGCATCAAGGAAGAAAGAATTATTTAAGGAGATTTGTCAGTCTGCTTGCGGGGCGGGCTAAAGGGTGACCCCTCTCTTCGCCCGGGGCTCTCCACTTAGCCGCGCACCTCTTCCCGCAGCCTATAAGCTCGACGATTTGTAAATAAGCGGCCAATATCAACCGCTTCTTCTGAGACAATCCAGAAACTTTAATCTATCAATACTGTTATTTTAATTTATTAATGAACATATAGCAAGTACTTCCATTTCTTTGAAAATAAACGGTGGAAAAATTTGAAAAAATTTATACGTTATTTTTTTTAGCTCAAAGAACAAGCTATCAAATTTTTAGAAAGATCGTAGATTTTTTAAATTCCTGACAAACGTCCTTAAACATATTTTAATGTGTAATCTCTTTACCTCTACTCTTAGCATGCAAATTCACAGGAATTATTACTACTTGCCGCTTCTGCGGACTATCCGTAGTTTTGCAATTTGCTATGTATCCATTGAAAAACATTTGTACGTCTGGATCATCTGGTGTCGTATACTTCGAGGCTAGAATCGCTGTGACTTGCGCCAATCCGGTAGAGGACAGAGGTCCTGTTTGGTTGTGAAAGTACAAATGTGTTGGGGAAATTTCAGAATCGTCAACCCTATTGTCATTAACCGTGAAATTCAAGCCGTAAGATACATGATTGTGCAAATTTTCACCGACACCGGGAAGATTTTGCACCACGGGAATGTTTAACTTTTTAAGTTGGTCTTTCGGCCCGATGCCTGATAGCAGCAAAAGTTGTGGTGAGTTCACAGCTCCTCCAGAGACTATAACTTCTCGTCTAACTGATACACTTTGTATTCTACCATCCTATTATAAGTAAACTATAAAGTTATCAACTTCGTGAATGAATAATGCATAATCTATTTTTGTCACTCTCATTTAGTGAAATAATTTATGAATCTTAATTTTTAATTGAACTTGAAGAAAATAGTTTTTTTTTAATGAAAATATAAAATTAATATGATATTTTTCAAATTATATTTATATATAATAACAATTTTTTTTTTAATTTATTTATTTTAGATTGATTTATTGGCAGTAATTGAATTTGATTTAAAATATTTTAAACAACAAGAAACTTATTATTAGTCGAGATCTTATTATCAGAGTCGAATCGGAATTCGACTTAAAAATAAAAGAATTAAGATCCTAAAAACTTTGAAATTTCTTTTTAAGATTCTGAAAGTATAGAATTGCGCAAACTTACCTTGATATATTGAACTGCAATAGCTCTTTTGTTTCTGAAAACAATTTTTGTAGCCAGTGCATTTAGCATGACGTGTAAATTTGGTCTATTTTTATGTGGTCGAAGGTAAGATCCGGCACTGCTCATTCGGACTCCATTGTTACTTATAGTCTGCGCTATTGTAAAGCCAGTTATTTTATCGCCAACCATATCTTCGGTAACTCCGTAACCTAATTCATCGGCAGCCTTTAAAATGTCCCATGCAAGTGGAGGCTGCCAACGAAACCTAAGTAGAGATTATTTCGTTTCAGATCACATAGATTTACACTTGTGAGACTCGTTCAAGTTAAACTTTCTCTTAACTCAAATAGAAAAATCAATAAAATTGCTAAATTTTTTCTGGATTTTCGTCTAATTTATTAATTAACACTAACCTTTCGACAGGTAAAGGCCCACCAGTAGCATGATGCTTTGATCCTACTCTGTGAATTTCCCGATTGTCCTCAGCTTTTAGGAAATAAGGTTTCACCTGAAAAATTATTTATTTTTATTACTAGTTAAATAACTTGAATAAGTAAACAGATAATTCTGCAGTTCTTCATGAAAGCTACCTGCTGCCACGACCAATCCGGATTTCCCATGGCTGCCCACTTTTCATAGTCTTTTGGATTCCCCCGATGGTAAGCCATTCCGTGAAGAATAGTTGTACCGCCGAGATTCTTCCCACGGGGCCAGGAGCAGATACCATTCGCACGAAGGCAGGCGTGCGTTTCGTTTTGTGTTTTGAATTTCCAATCCAATTCGGTTTCTACGAAAAATAAATGGATCAATAATAACGAGGAAGTAAAATTTTAACAATAATTTCCTAAAGCTGTAATCCGGAACAGTTTTTACCTGTAAAAATACCGAAATTACTCGGTATCAATGCAGCATCTGGCTCGTCCGGACCAGCTTCCAATAGAAGTACTCTCCAGCCTGGTACTTCACTTAATCTCCCAGCTATAACAGCACCAGCATTTCCACCTAAAGGCAAAAATATTTTTAAAATATTTTGCAATTGAAAACAAGATTTAATCACACTTCCGCGAAAAACCGTTTAAATGTAACTAACATTCTACACTATTTAAAATTACTATTGTCGAAGGATTTTAAAAGTTTCATTCAGTATTACAAAAAAAAAAACTTAAAATGATGCACAAAATCACCTCCGATTACAACAAAATCATAAGAATAATTTGGTCTTCTGATTGGAGTTAATTTTTCGGAAACTGCACTAATTTTTGTGTTATTTTGTAACATTGTATTTATTAATGTTAAAAATAGCGTGCACTGAGAAATGAGATTTCCACAAGCAGCGTTGGGTAAAGGACCATTGAGAAATGGATCTCTGCAAGCGGAACTGTCATATTCTCCGAAGTCCACCTGCAAAAAAATTTATAGCGCAGTAGTATATGTAATACTTTAAAATCTCTTGTATTAAAATTTTGCAAAAACATACCATGCTGGTGGAATTTTGTCACTGCAAGAATAACGGGTGAACAGGTTCGTTGTGCAAAGAAATTTTTCGTTTTGAGGCGTCTTTTATATGAATTATCACGAATACCCCACTTTTTGAGATAGTAACGTTGATTGCGCTGAGGCGCAACGGTGTTAAGTATCGTTGAAACTCGGGCTTCTCTCAGTCATTAAAGTGTTTACTTTACGTGCAAATAAGCACAAACCTGATTTGACTATATATTTAAAAAAGCCTTTTTCAGTTTCATATAGATTGCGAATGTCGTTGAAGAAAATAAGAAATGTATAATTCTAGATTGGTGTTATTTATTTACAGTTATTATTTATAATTACATGTAACACGCTAGAGTTGTCTCTCCAACGGCACTTTGGTTTTACGGGTAACATTATTAACAATTGTTTGAAAAGAGTGCAAGAACAAATGAAACATGTTAATCTAACAAAATATAATTAATTACAATAAATAAATTTTAAATTATACGATTATATTTATATAAATTACAACAATTATTATTTATTTTTGCACTCTATTATTATACAAGTACTTACAAAATCATTAAAAACAAAAGTTCAATATAATCTCTCTGATTCACTTTTCACTTCACACAGACATAGTGGAGTTATATTAGCGATTTTTTTAATTAATAGCTTCGAGTTTAACTTATTAGCGAAGACGCGGATGGCTTGTTTGATTTCATTTTTTAAGCTGTTCGCTTAATTGCATTTACTAAGATTTTTGATTACCAGATGTCCTTATTCGAATCAAGGTATTGGATTCCCCAATGGAGTAGATCTAGTGAATCGTCATTTAATGCACAGGAACTAAAAAAAAATGATGAATTCTAAATGAACGTGTGATTGAAAAAAAAAAATCTCCACTACGCTCTCACCAAACCAACAGCAACCATAACATGCAAGAAATAACAATATCGATAACATTATTGACCCATCGCCCCATTAATGTTCTTTCCCATACCATTGGGTAGGGCGCACGCCCCAGTCTTTTTTTATGAAAGCCGCGGCTCTTTCCCCGATCATCATGGCAGGTGCTGCAGTATTTCCGGATGTAACCTATAACATGAATTTAATATATTTTTACTCAAGAACTTTGTAAAGCTAAATTTTTTTTTTAAGATTTGTGTAAAAATATCTATTGGGACGCGATTAAGATATAAAATAATTTTAAATAAACTAAATTTGATAAACAAGGAAAAAAAATTCTTATAGCAAATTCAGTAGATTTTCAGTATTCGAGTGCTTATTAATAATTATTTCCCGTAACCGTGTCCTACTGCAGGTTTTAGAATTATCTTTATATTCAGTTAAACCACTTCTGGAAAATCATCATTAAGGTAAAGGAGGAAGTAACTAAAGTATGAGCTATATGATATACGCAAGTTCAACGGTATACATATATAAATAAAAAAAAAAATTCTTCACTACTAAAAGTGTACGTTAAAATGTGTCAATAAAAGTTCGAGAATATAAACATTTAGTCTCTTAATTCCTGATATCTACATTTATCATCAGTTCGTACGTGAGTTAATACTTTTCATTTAATGTTCGTAACATGTACAGTTGCACAACTCAAATCATTGGAATTCTTTGCACGCTCATTTTAATCAGTACAAATTCTTTAAATTATTATCAAAAAAAGATTTTTTTGAAAATATTGCGTAATTCATTGTCAAAAAATTTTAAAGTCTTAATTATATTGTACTTATAATATTTACATACTTTTTATTACTATACTTCAAAACCATTTTTAAAGAAATTAAGTTTTATATTATTTATTAATAAAATATTAACTCTTTGCGTCATGGTCAATTTGCAATCCAACAAGATCTTATCAGTTTTTTAATGTTGAAGCAACCTATTTTAACTGTTTGAAAGGGTTAAATAACAAATGAATGCTTTGCACTTACCTTTGGCATTATAGAAGTATCAGCAACTCTTAAACCCTTGATTCCGTAAACCCTTAATTCAGGATCAACCACAGCCCATGGATCAGTATGAGGTCCCATTTTGCAAGATCCTGCCTGATGATTTTCTGGACCGGTTTCTTGCGCCACAGCGCAACTCCAATACTCATTACTCGAAAACGGATATCTTGAGCAGGCAGGGATTGGCCGATTGGTTAAAGTTATATTGTACCGTCGTAATACCTGCGTATTAGCCAAAGTAAGACCGACCCTTATTCCTTGAACTAGAATGGCCACGTCTATTGGATTCGTTAAATAATTTTGTTGAATGATTGGGTAAACGAAGGGATTATTACTGGCTAATCGAAGCGTTCCTAAAAAGAAAAAATTTAGATATCATTAATATATATCGTATTTAATATTCGCTCTTATTTATTATGCAATTTTGATAAAAGCGCTTATCATTATATCGAGAAAATCTACGTAATTATAAAAATAAATAAGAATATTATTACGAAACGATATTCTTAGCTAAAAGTGAAGGTTTCTCAAATTTTTAAGAAATGAAACTTTAGAAACTAAGCAGCATTTAAATATCGTTGAAAATTAATATCATTCTTTTATACCTTTATTTTTACTTCATTTAAAACTTCAATAAAATTCAATTACCGAGTTACTGCAATAATTACACAATTCGTCAGCAATTAATCTTACCTCTGCTCCTCGGATGTAAATTAGTAGGCGATATGCTGATGCTACGTCTACCGTTGTCAAGCAGAGCGCCTACCTCTCCGGTTGTCGCGCAGGCCGCTTGATAACCGCCAAAGAAAATTTGAATGTCAGGGTGATTAGGAGTTGTATAACTAGAGGATAAAATTCCAGTAATTTGCGAGAGACCGGTCGATGCCATTGGTCCCTTTTGAAAGCCTATGTATTCAGTGGCTGCGGCCCATGTTAAGTCGTACGCATTCGGTTCGTCGATCGTGAATGAAAGCGTATACGATACGTGGTTCTGCAGGTTCTCTCCGACGCCAGGCAGATCTTTGACCACACTGACATTCGCGGCTCGTAGGTGTTCCTTTGGTCCTATTCCAGATAGTAAAAGTAAGTGCGGAGAACCAACTGCTCCTCCCGACACTATGACTTCTCTGTTTAAATAGTAATTATATTTGAACAATTTATTTTGTACAGATTCGAAAATAAGTATTTTGTAATATTTAGAAGGATAATTATCTCTAATTATCTATAATTTGCTACTTGTTTATACTATACAAAATACTTTTTGTGAAATTTTTTTCTACAGTATCTTCTGTTAAATATGCGATTTTGCTAATTACGTTATTAAGCAAGGATTTTTATTTCACCGCAGACAAAAATTTTTTAAATAATAATTATTTTTCAGATTTACACCCTAATTACAAATTCATTTTTTTGCCAGTGTCTTAAATTATATAGCCTGAAATCAAAAAAATTTCATTTAAAATTTACAAAATGAAAAGAAAATAAGTTTGTTAGTTTCAAAGTGTTGCAAACTATACTTTTTACAAGAAAATCAATAAACCTAAACTTCAATTAGAAAACACTTGTGGCAAGAAAAAATATAGCATCCAAAAAGCATTTCATTTCTGATTGATCTATTCTGCAAATTATGTACTAGAAGCTTTTTCTTAGCATAAATTGAGAATGCATGCGTAACGTACATTAAAAACGCTTTATTCTTTTTACTTAGAACTGAAGTTTAGAGACACGTAGTTTAAAATTACGAAATGCATTAGAAAGTTTTACGCATTCACGTCAAACCGTACGTAAACTGCCTTCTTTTTCTACCACTTTATCTCTTTTAAATACGTCTTTTGCACAAACCCCAACTTTCACGTGGCTCAAAATAGTCGAATCATATTTTAAAATTCAAGCTTCTTGTAAATTTTTAAATGATGGACGGAAAAAACACCTTTAAATTTTGCATGTAGCCGCAGTGCACCTAGTCGTTAACATTCCCCATAACCTACAATCAACAACTTACAGTTTCAAAACCTACAGTTCCGAAAAAAAAAAAAAATCAAACCCCACGCATAAGTTGCCTCAAACTTATGCAAAAATACGTTTTTAAAATGCCACCTCTAAAAGAAAAGTACGTCGGGCAAAAACAAAATCTCCGGGAAAATTAATGAAGTCAGACCGTGCGATATACCTGGTTGCGCGAGCGACGCGAAACTGTCCGTTCCTGAAGTACTGCACACCCACAGCCCTGTGATTTTCCACGAGAATCTTGGTGGCCGTCGCGTTCAGGATAACGTGCAAATTGCGCCGATTCCTCGCCGGCTGAAGAAAGGCCGCGGCACTGCTGACGCGTACCCCGTCGCGGTTGTTTGTTTGGGCGACTGTGAAACCGACGATCCTGTCGCCGTTCAGATCCTCGCTGATCGGATAGCCGGCCTCGTGAGCCGCGTACAGGATGTCGGCGGTGATGGGCGGCTGCCAGGGGAATCGCTCGACGTTCAGCGGACCACCCTGGGAATGGTACTTCCTCCCGACTCGCGGCAATTCCGTGTTATTCTCCGAGCAGAGGAAGTAGGGCAAAACCTGCATAAATAGGTAGCGGGATTCAGTTTTCGCTTTCCTTTTGCGCGCCTCCTGCCCCTCCGCGCGCTTAAACGGTTTTGCATGATGAAAAACTGCATGTAAATTTGATTACGCGAGATTCGAGCCTTCCTTTCCGCGCGGAGGTGTTGAGTTTTGTTAATTTTTCCCTTAAAGCGGCGAAATGAATACAAGACTTTTTGAAGTAGTTAGCGTTTCGCCAAATTTTAACTAATGCACTAATTAAATAGCGAAAGGTTAATTTATTCTTGAGGATTAGTTTTTTAAGTTATTCTTTCTCTTTTTCGTAGGTAAGCTTATTAAAAATGTGATAATTATTTAAATAATTCATTTTATTTGATAGAAAAATTTTAACCTACAGAATTTTCAAAACAAAGCTAATTAAACACCAAAAAAAGCCAGAATTAAGTAGTTAAATCTTGTTTTCTACAAGATCAAAAAGGAAATGATTCTACGGTTTGTGCACTAGTTCATGCTTAGTATGTATACGCTCCTTTCAAGGTCTATTTTAAATGTAGAGATAGGAATGTTACGAAGGAGCCCATACTTGTGCGTACAGTGAGTCTGAGTACCTTGACATTCTTTTTTTTTATAAGAACCTACATTATTTAAATAGGAAGTTTTGATTGTCTAATTGCTTAATAATCTAACCTTTCGCGGGATTCATTGAGCTTTTTTGATATACTAAAAGATTTAATCTAGCTATAATTAATCCCACGTGCTACTTCGCAGTTTATTTATTTAATGTACTTATAAAATAGTTAAACTGCGTAATCACTTGTGTCTACTTAGAATCGTAAGTTTTTTTTAATTTAATGAGTGCACATGTACTTGTTACCAAGAAATATTTAAAAAGACTGTTGAAAGGTCTATTGTAAAGATCTATTATAATAATTATCTAATTTTCATTATCTTTGTAATATTTTACTTTTCTGATTGTGAATTATAATTCTCAATATGCAAGAAGCTATCCACGGATGCTCATAAAATATACGATGTCATATTCATAAAATCTAGCATGTCGTATCCATAAAGTATTATGCCCTGTCTCCTATAAACGACTTCTACGGAAAATCTGTTTTTTTTTTTTTACAAAAATAGCATAATTTTATTAGTCATTCTTGAAAAGCTTTCGATTTTTCCAATCAAATTTATACTGTGCATGATAAAAAATTAAGCGAATTTTTAAGACTTGAAATATTGTTACGTAAACAAACTAGATTCAAACTGCTTTCAATTAACTTTAAATCCGAACTTCAATCAATTATATAATTTATATGAGTGATCTAATCGAATGAGAAGCAATAAATCTAAATAATAACTCGAACCTTTTAAAACTTGACGAGTGCGAATTTGAAATTTTACAAACAATACGTATAAATTGATTAAGAAAATGAATAAACATTGAAATGTATATATCATTCAGCGAATAATTGAATAACAGGCGCTTCGCCGACACCGTTCTCAAGGATTCTTTTAACGATCCAGTAATAACGAGACGCTTCGCCGACTCTCATCTTTGACAAACTATCGCGCGACTGCGAAGCCACAGCGGCATCCCCTCCCGTACAACTGCATGTACTCGAAATTGCGTATATAAGGCACGGACCAAGTCGCCCAGCGCGCCGCTCTTCGTAATCCTATTAAAATAACGAGCAACTCCCAGGGAAGGGAGCCACCCGGGTCTTACGTCGTTCCAAGTCCAGCCGGTGTTGCCGAGAGCGGCCCAGTCGTCGAAGTCCTTGGCGTGGCCCCTGATGTACATCATACCATTGTGCACGCTGCTGCCGCCGAGGTTCTTGCCGCGCGGCCAACTGCAGGAGCCGCCGTTCGACAGGCAGGCGTTGCTCTCGTTCACCGTCCTGTACTGCCAATCAATCTCCGTGCCCAGGAACATGGCCACCATGCTGGGCACGTCCGATCCTGGCGGCTCGTCCGGACCCGCCTCGATTAGTAAAACCTTCCATCGGTGGATCTCGCTCAGCCGCGACGCCACCACCGCACCGGCCGAGCCGCCTGAAAATTGAAAGTCGCCTCTTTTTATATTGTGCGTGTAATTTAAGCGCGTGCGGGTTTAGAATTTCGCTGATAATTTTATTGAAAATATTTTATTTTCGATAATTGCAAGTCGGCAGGTATAATTGAGAAAGAGATATATATGGATTGCCAATATTCTGAAACGCGGATTTGATATTATTTAAATTCATATTCGAAGCTGTTAAGTACATCGTGACATAGTTTAAGCAATTTTCACAGATATCCGCTTAATAGATAATAACTTATATCGCAATAATAATTATTCAAATGCAGAAAAGCATAATCCTTTAGGCGAATTGCGGCTATTAAGTTATTAAGTAAATACGCAAAATCGGCAGCGCACCGCGCCTATAAATATTTATACCCGGAATTATTAGCAAGTCTAATGGGAAAACTTTGGTAGCTGCCCGTATAAGCATTTTAGGTTATCAATCAATACACCAGAAGCCGTATAGCCTTGTTGCGTCGTTACATTCGCGCAAGTATCAGATTCATTACTTGCACCTTTTGTAGGAAGCGGAAGTTCCGACAGTTTAGGTCACCGCAAGCCGCTTTTGGCCCGACCCGGGACAGTTGTACTAGTTATGGCCATTAGTCGGTAGGTAACCATAACGATCAGCGGCTCGGAAAGGTTAACGGGGAGGGCGCGCGCGCGCGAGGTCGCAGCTGTTTTTACGGTGCGCCGCGTGCTTTTGACTGATTGTATTGGAATTTGATGGCGTTAAAGCTTGTTTGTATTCCGCGCGACTGGGCGCCGGGGCCGCGCGCCGGGCCAAGTTTTCAAAAGGGACGGAACTTTCAGTCGATCGGAAGTTTAGATCTCGAGCGCGCGCGCGACCTCGCGCCGCAGAGCAATTAATCGGCTAGGCGTTGATCCGCGATAAATTGGAAATACGGATTTAGGCGCGGAAATATAATTAATCTTTTTACCTGCTCTCTCTCTCTCTCCTTTTAACTTTAATTAGAGCGGCGATAAAAGTTAGATTGACGGAGCTTACAGCAAATACGCGCCGCGAAACGCGATGGGGAATTTAAATTTAATTATAATTTTTAAGTAGAGTAATGTTTAATTTGCTGCTTCTCGCGTCATTTGCGCGCTAAATTTGTTTAAAATTTGTTTAAAGTTGAATCCTCTTTTGTAATTTTAAGCTTTATTTCTGTGGGTTCTAGATTTTGGGGATGGTGCATCCTCCAAAATTCAAGTTCTGACAAGTTGAAAAAAGTTTTAGATAACAATGCATTTTGAACAAATTTAATGGTGCTCTTTTTTTGTTTCATTGCAGCTTTTGTTCTTCGTTTCCTTTAGAATTTTTTACAGAGTTAAATGAAATAGCGAAATCTCTAAAATGAAAATTCCAGAAAATGCAAAATTTTATTTATTTTAAAACTTTGTCTATCGAAATTTTAATAACGAGTTTTTAATCAAGAAACCTGCTCGTTATCCGCCTGCCTGTTTTTTAACTCGTCAAGTAAACACGCATTGCTGTATCAATGCGAGATATATTTGCGAATTGCTTTCACAAATATTTTCATTTTTGCAATTAAAAAGGTAAATGCAACTTTAATTTATGCGAATGAATTTCATTCGTTAATATACTCTGCGTGGTGGACTTATCGCGCCCTCCTTTTAATCAACTAAAACAATTTCCTCTTTTTTTTGCAACCTGAGAAAACTAGGAAACTATTAGCTGATCGTAATCTATATTTATTCAGTTTACTTACGTACGTCTACTAAGCATCGCGTTATAAAGGAAATTATGTAACAAAAAAAAAAACAAAAATATTTATACATCCGTTAAATGTTTACATAATAAACATTCGAAAAATTATAAAGCCACCAACTTCGTCTCTCGGATTACTCAATTAGCAAAAAACGTAGCCGAGCACTGGCATTGGGCAACGGCATAATAACAACAACGGGCGAGGCGAGCGGCGGGACAATCCGCGCCGCCAAAACCCAGCGAACGTTGCGAGGAAAGAACGATAAATCGTCGAAGAAGAAAAGTCGGCTTTTTAACGGTGCGGCGGGCCGCATTCTCCGCATTAGCGGAGCATAACGAATCCCGGCCCGACGAGTCGTTTGTAAATTTAGCCGGGGCGCTCTATCAGTGACGTCATCGGCCCTGGCTCGCGGGCTCGCGGAATCGCGATGAGCACGCACACCTGCGGGCTGGCCGCGCGCGCGGCCAAAGCGGTGAAATCGGTACTTATACACGCCGGACGGAGAGGGCAAATTTCTCTTTTTCTCCTCTCCTCGTCCGAGGAGAGTTGAGCGCGCGATTGTGTGTACGTATTGTGGATGTGTGCGCGAGTTAGGCGAGCAGGGAGAAAGAGGAGGAGGACGCCGCCGGGTCTGTGGTCTGGCCTTGCTAATTAGTTGTACGAGCAGTTCTAACGCGAGCCGGTAATTAGAGGGACGAATGCCCGATATCCTCTCCTGTCCGCGTGGCGCTTTGTACTTTTTAAGCGTATGCCTCGAGACTCGTCAAAGTGCGCGCTGCAGGATTTATTTTGCGAATGCGGATGCCGCCGAGGCGTACTAAATGCTCGCGCATTTAACGAATAGCAATTTCAGGCGGAAATGACTCTTGCGAGGATAAACTTTTCAATCGTTTTGTGCGATTATTTACGTGTGTTAAAGGCAGGTGGGAAATCTAAATTGGAAGAAAATTTTTGTTTCAAAATTCAATACTGGAATGTTTTTGTTATGAAATATTTTACTTGTACGTTTATTCTAATTAATGTGTGTTTTAAATTGAAACGAAATAAACAAATTTATTTAATCTTTTCATCGCGGCGAATTTCGAATTCTACTGATTAATTAACTTTTATTTGTAAAAAAGGTTTTTACTAATGAAATAGTTTTTAATTTGAAAATCCGTGTAAAAATTTAAGTATTGGAGCAGTATAGCAAAAGTTAAATTGAATAAAAATTCTTTACAAATTCGTTGAAACGTGAATTCTTTAAATGAAAACGTTCATTGAAACACACGTGAACAGAAATAAGCATCTAATTGAAAGCTACTTTTTAATCAACTTTGAAAATCTCCAAATTAATTTCAATACAAATTAAATGTATGTTCCGAAAAATATATGAGTGTATTTTTTTATTGCATATTTCATAACGATTCATATATGTAAAGCATGCAGTAAAAGAAAATTTTAATTTTTTTTGTTATTTAAAATTACAATTGCTGTAATTTAATTTAAAGCAAAGTATAAAAAAAAATTTCTCAAAATTATATTATTAACAAACAAAGGTTTAAATTAAATCAACGAATTGATAACTGGTAATAATAATACTTATAACTGGTCAAATTTGAACTTTTTATAAACATTTATTATATTAACAATAATAATATTATTAATTTACTAATTATTTTAATTATTTTAGAATTCAGCTGTGTCTGCATAGCATGTAGGTTGATAAAAGATTAAATGTAATAAAAGAAAATCAGTAGAGAAATCTGTACATCGCGTTAAAATTTTCTTTGCTTCTTAATTAAAACGTCCATTTAATAACGTAAAACGGTATAAAAATCATACACAATTATGACGAGAGATAAAATGAAAATAAAAATGATTTTTTATTGTGCAATTGTAGAAAGAATAAAATTAATTTTTAGTAAAAGATGAGAACGATTTAAAATTAACAAACAACTTAATTTATAAAAAACAAGTTTGCAAAGATAGTCATTCTTCAATTTTTAATAACTTAAAGTCCTTATTAATTTCTAAAATATAAAGAGTAAAAGTATTTAAATTGTGTATTAGCTACATTTAATTTTAATGATAATTGAATATAAAACTGTTACTTTGGCAGCATTTATGCATGGTGGTCATAAAGGCTCCTTTTATCACATAAAAAAACTCTCAAAGCACATAATACCAACCCCATTATAATAATGAAAGCACAATGCAGAGTAAACTCGCATCAAAAAATAAAAGAGAGGATAATTACTTATCAGGGCTTGTCATAGGGCAATATTAATCTGCATTACTTTTCATCCCGCCCTCAGAAAAATCGTGCAATAAAAAATGGCATTCAAAAGAAAAAGTCTAATGGAAAAAAGTCATCAACATTACGGTAAGACAAGGAGAGGAGATTTGCGCGTTACGTGCAGACGTAATCAGTTTACACGCTTCATTCCGCGCTTTTTACGATCTTTCCCATCGCAAGTCAGAGTTTGAGAAAAAACCCCAGATCAATTAATTGCTTCATTGCTTCCCAACAAATGTTGCTAATTTTTTTAAATCGCACTTCCAATCATTTAATTTGTAACCAAATCTTCACTTTTTTTTAACACAATTTTATTACTACTGCCTTAATGTAATAAACTTAACGAAATGTTTCAATCACATTTAATTTTCTAATGAATCTGTTTCTAATTATAAATAAAAATTTTTCACAAAAGTGAAACGAATGAAAACTTTTTGAAGAAAAAATATTAAAAGATTCTGGACTAATAATAAACTAAAGTCTAAGTTGTACTTTTCTCTACATTCAGAACGCTTTTAGCAAAAGTTTGTCTACTCGACGCGTTTGTAACTTGGTTCCAACGATACCACACGCGCCTGTTCGTTAGAACCCTCAGCGAACGAGCAGTCAAATTTCCCGTCGCCCCATCCGCAAATTTTCCAAAGCAATTAGCTTATGGTCGTGAAGCGCGTCGTCAAAAAAAAAGCCCCCCGAAAAAAGCGAAAAACCGGGGGATCTGGAGAAAGAAAAAAGGCAATTCCGCCTCTAAGCAGAAGCGAGAGAAACGCAGCGGGCAGTATAACGTCTCGCGCTTGCGCTTCGATCGCCTCTCCGTTCATTTTTGCAGCGGCGCTATATATATACGTATACAGCGCGCGGGAGAGCAGCCGGAGAGCGCAGCGCCTGGCGAGTGAGTGCTAAAAGTGAATGTTATATCCGCGGGCTTGCCCAAGGGAAAATGCTCCCGGCAACGCATTCGAATGAGACTATATTCTCGACGAGCGCCGGTCTATTCGCCACTCTCGTGTTTGCTCTCTCTCTCTCTCTCTCTCTCTCTGCTCTTCCCTCTTCCTCTATCACGGAGCCGGCAGACCGGGCTGTATGCTCGCGGATTCTTCCGGCTAACGCGGAGTGCAATCGCCGATGGATTAGAAAGAGGGGAACTGACTTCACGGCTGCGCGGCTTTGAACTACTTTGGGCCGGCGCAAAAAAAGAAATGGAGAGTATACACGCTCTCGCGGCGTTGTATCGGCGCGCTGAGTCGTGCGCAATTGGCTTCTGCACGGCGCACTTTTACCAGCGCGAGTCGCCCGAGATTTATGGCAATCGGCAAGAGAGAGAAAGAGAGAGAGGGAGCACCGAGGGGAATAGAATAATGTACACGTACAGTGAGTTCGGAGAGGCCTGGTTAATGGGCATCCTAAACCTCTTTTTGACGATTTCGATAATTGATAATCTCTCCATTTTCCCCGGGCTGAATTACATAAACGTAATAATATAGTCTCGCTACAGTAGTTTAAGTGATTCAAAAGAGATTTCGAGCAATAAAATTTGTTTCCAAACCATTCAATGCAGAAATGGACGAATTAAAGTCAATCGCTTATTAGTCTGTAAACATTAATTTAAGAAATTACAGAGCATATTTAATTTACAGGATATACAGTTATAAATTATTTAATAAAGCTTATTTAACAGAAATATAAATAATTATTACATTTATATAAACGTTTGCAATAACGCTAAAAATTATTATTTATTAGCTTTTGTAAACGTTTAGCTTTTCATTAGTCAGCTTTCGTTGGAGTAGGTTAAATTAAACTATCGGGATATATCTGTAGCAGTAATACAAGCTGGTGAAAGATTGTTCTTTGTTCTTAGGTTAAGTTATAGGCCAAAGGTGACTTGGAACATTCAGCTCACGTTTGTCTCACGAGTTTGACTTTTAGCTATAGTTTGACTTTTTCTCTCTACGTCGATATTACACGACCCTAGAAATCAATTTCAAAAAGCAACCTTCTTTAACATTTTTTTTTCATAGATCACTGCACTTATAAATACAATTTCTACAGCGAAATCTGAAAACAAAGGTTAAGATTGATATCTGTAACAAATCCTCTTAAAAGCAACAATTAATAAGCGAGCAATGAATTATGAATTGAATAATTACTCAATATTCTAATCGATTATCCATGCACACCGGCGCATTAATATTCTGCCTAAATGCCGGGATACTTCTCCGAATTCCGCTTTGCATCATCGGGAAACAGCCTCGGGGTTAGAGCGAGCTCGTACGCCGGTAGAGAGGAGTGTCCGATACATCCACCCAATGATTAATAAATAGCATAATAGATTTCAATAATTTTGTTTGATCCGAACAAATCGCCCCGTCCAAAAAAAAGATCGGCAATGGTCGGGAGCGACGTAATTTCTGGGCGCATTTCAAAAAGACAAATTTAAATTCTGGCGAGAGCTGTACGCGCGCTTTCGAAACCTTCTTTTCACCGCTGACTCCGGCGTCGCTCAATTCAATTTGACGGATAAATATTGACACGCGATGTGTTCCTCTACTTTTTTTTTTTTATTTGGAGAAAAAAGAGCATACAGGCAAAGATACGTCTGGTCGTGTTTAGTATCGCTTATATGTGAATTCCGAACTTTCGTTTCAATGAAATGCAGGAAAAGAGCTACGCGTTACAAGATGCACAGCACTGGAAATTCGATTAGGCGATAAGCTTTTCTTCTTTAATTTTAATCAAATAATATTGAGTCGATAAACAATTAAAATAATACTTTATTCAATTATAAATAATTTCAATAAAATGGTTATTATCTATTTTAACTTGTTAACTTGTTGATGGATTGATTTCCATACTTTCAATAAAGTTTATACTGATCTCTTAATTTGTAATAATTGTAACTTGCAGATAGTTAATTCATGAATGACACATAATTTTTCTTTTAATGTATATATTCATTTTATTTAACAACTATCGACTTATTACTATCTACTGATTAGCTAAACTGTGGCAGAATCTACGGCTTAAAATCGTGACTTCCGAATCACATGTATAAATACAAATTAATATTCATTGTATTTTAATAATAAACACGTATTATCTAATATAATAACATTTTATTAAATGATGTTGGTTTGAATTAATCTAAAATATTTTTGTTCCAGGTAATAAAATGAAAATTATACCCAAGAACGGTTTCTATGGGGAGCAAAGTTTCTTATCTACATCAAGTAAACTCAACCTTTACTATATTTATCTATTTAAAATGATTTTAGCATTAAAATTCATGAAGTTACATTAGATTTAAATGAACTAACAATTTGATTTATTTTTCAAAAAAAGTAGATATATGCTTGGGGATATAAAATTATATCCACCAAATTGCTATGCATTAAGAGACAGTTTACAAATTACGAACCGTATTATACTAAAAAAATTCAAACTGAATCTATTTGAATATCAAATCTGGTCGTGCAGAATATTAATAAAATATCTCCTCTAAAATTTTATTAAACTTTCATCAGGACTAAATTTCCTAGAATAATTTTTCTGCGCTGCAACATTAATGAAAGAATTTATTCAAATTCAAAGCTAGCACTTTAAATTCACTTCACCGACAGCTAAAAATTTGCAATAAATCCGATGAATGAATCGCGCGCGGCTTCGCTCCGGTACTCGATTAATTTTAGCGCAGTCGCGAAGGCATCGCGCCCGAAAAGGCGGCCTTTTAATTAGTTTTTAACGTCCTGGCAGTTCCGCCTTCTTCTAATCAATTAGAAGGCTCGACAAATTCAGCCGGCTCGCTGAATAGAGAGTTACGCCGATATATACGTACAGGGCACATAGTTCGCGCGGCCGTCGTCGTGTTCGCGCTCTTGCGCACTCCGTTCTCGCGTGCGATGTACATTCCCCGGGTTATATACCCCCTTTGCCCGCTGGCTCCGCGGTGCGCACGACTGCGCCGAACGTTTCGATAATCGCGTCTGCGAAATAATTGCCGGAAAATTCGATAAATTCTCTTCGTTTTCACTGAGAGGCGTCAATTACATCCCCCTGCGCGCTTTAGCGTGTAGTGTGTGTGTGTGTGTCCCGGCCACCGTGCACACGCACACACAGACACATCGCCATGGAAATTTGCAAGCGAAACAAAACAGCGGTAATAAATGGTTAATAGGATAATAGAGCAATAATTGTGTACGCGGCAAATGAAATTTGTACAAACGGCTATTGCAAATTTTCGCTTAAGGAGCATCGCGTGCATCGATCGTCGCTTTTTTATTTTGTTAAGTGCTAATGAATTTCGTGGAATATGAATATTGCGGTTAAGCATTGTGTTGTGCGAAATATTGTAAAATAATATTTAATTAAAGCGTTAGCAAAGCTATGTTGTAAATAACAATAAATTTTTAACGCTGAAACCTACAATTTCACTTTTTTCTTTTTACTGTGCAACAATATTGCACAAAATTTAATTCATCAAGCAAGATATATTAATGTTTAAACCACGGTTTAATAATTTTAAATTCTAAATGCGCAACCATAATAAAATAAATCATACTATTTGAAAATTCTATTATTTTAAAATATTTTGAACCATTGAGCACATTTTTTTCGATTTTATTCGTGCGATATAAGATACTTGTACTAGTTTTAGCTTTTTTTAATCGATCATTTAACTGAATAATTACAATTATGTAAATGACCTGCTGATTTATTTCTTCGACCAGAGACCAACTAGCTAACGACTATTAGACTCAAGAAAATGCTAATATGCTGATACAATGTTTTAACTACTACAATTTTTTCTGAATGAAAGTATACGTATCAAGCAATACCAAAACATGAAATACGTTAAAATGTGCTGATCTATCGGTTGAAATTTTTCAGTTACAAGTCGGTTCCTGCATACAAAAATTTTGTGAAAGGACAATTTGCAAGGTCTTTCGTAAGTAGGTTGTTTAAAAGAAACCAAACCGTATTGAAAAATATTGCGATTGATAGAATTGGAATAAATAAATTTCCTAATTTAAGAAATTGCGGTGAACGTATAAGAACGATACGCAAAATTATAACAATATTACTACACGCTATTTACACATTTTTTTCTATTAGTAAATTGCTGACTCAATTTTTTGAATTGTTGCTGCCATGATTTTGTCAAAAACTTGTGGGCATTTAAATAAACAGCACATCTACCTTGAGAGTAAAAATTAATTTTTTCTATATTTTTTAGTAAACTTCATAATACACATTATTTTATATCTCATTAAACTCAACGGAATTAACGTAACGAGCAATTGAGACGATTTTCCGTAACTATAATGTTACTTTAATTACTTCCATATTTTCATAGGATATAACTTTGCACGTAACAAGTATATCACGTTTTTCGCACTTTAATAAGTACCCTCATTCAACACGTACGAGGTTCATTATCCAGCGTAATACGTCGATGAGAACCGGTTTAATCAATTAAAACCGCGTGGCAAGTTACATTTGACCATTCAGAAAGTTCCATCTCGCATTAACCGAGCCCGAGAGCTCCGCTGTTAGTTAGCCGCTGGAAATGCGCGGGCAAAACAAATAATTCGCAGTCGGTGTATTATGGCCGACTGCATACATTAGCTCTAATACCCCGGCGGTCGAAACTTCCAACTAAAATGTAAAACATTTCTCTCGCCGCGCGCATTCAAAAGCGCGCGCGGGGGACAACTTTCGATTTCCGAAGTCGGAGGGAACTCCGCGGCGTCGTCGGCACGTGACGCCCGGAGTACAACCTCACCCACACTCACGTACGCGCGATAAAGGTCGTTCATATCGGTAGCGAGAGGGAAGGTATACGTATATGAGCGTGCACACGCGTGCGCGTCCCCCGGCTAAAGAGAAAGAGAAATAAGCGCCCCGCCGCGCTCTCCAGTCGGCCGTAGCGGCGCATTAAAGCGCGCGGATGCAAGATCCGTACGAGCATTTATATATATATATATATATATACTCACCTCCGACGACAATGAAGTCGTAATAGTAGTCCGCGGAGTCCCTCGGTATCACGCGCTCGCAGAGTCGTGAAACCTCGCGCTTCGCCCTTACAAGCGTGTCGAGGATGGTCATGAACACGAGGAACTGGGAACCCGGACAGGTCTGGGCGAGGCTCGGCCCGAGGTACGGCTCCCCGCAAGCCGGCGAGAACGACAGACTGTAGGACATCTCGTACGCACGTGGTGCAGCCTCTCCTCCTCCTCCTCCTCCTCCTCCTCTTCCCTCTTCCGTTAAATTCGTCGCTTTTCAAGAGAGAGAGAGGGAGACAGCAAGCTCCGCCGATTCCAGTCCAGGGTCGAGCCCGGAAGGTCGTTACTTCGTGCGGCGTGCGCGCGCGCGCGATGTGCTCAAGTTCCCCGATGAATTAGCCGATTTTGCAACCAGGCTCGCCGGGGACGGGCAAAAAGTGATGGACAGATTTGCCTCCCGGTCTCTCTCTCGCGGATCGCCGGTGTCTCGGCTCCGATCCGCTGGGCTGCACACGCGACTCGTCGACGTTCCTTTTTTCGAAGGATCTCTTCCCGTCGAGTTGACTTGACTCTGAGCGGCGGGCTTCGGGCTTCGATGTGCGCGACAGCTCAGGCGTGATGTTTCTCACTTGTTACTCTCTCGGTCAATCCGGGAGTAATGTACGCCGGGAACGTCCGCTATTAATAGAAACGTAGGATTATTATTTTGTCGAACTTTTTGTCGAGTTTCTCGGGGAAAAAGTGAAATGGCTTTCACTGATAAAATAAAAGCATCGCTTCGCGGTAAAAAAATAATAACGCGTGTCAATGTTTTTTCTTTGAGATCGGTAACTTTTAGATAATTGTGGTAGTGATTTATCGAAATGTCCTTCGCTTTCCCTTTAAAAATTTTATTGCTCAGCTATTGAATTAACATTGATTATTGCAACAACCTTGTAAAGTTCAAATATTGAATTTCGAACCTTCTCAACTAATCCTGGATACTTTTAATGAGTATGAAATGAACCGGTAAATGACATTTTAATATTAAACATTATTTCACAAAGTAAACTTAAATACTCAAATATATATATAATTTAAAATATTAAAAATGTAAATGAAGAAATTTGTAAAATATCTGTTCTAGAGTTTACCGTGCGAATAGCGTGGTTCAGTACTAACCTGAAATTTTAAAAGTACTAAAATCGATTTCTCATCCGCAGCTCTTTTATTTCGTTGTCTGGTAACTTGAATGAATTACTTTCTGTCAAAGCATAGAATTTAATTGAAAAAAACTCCTCTATTATTTGTTTCTAGTCAATAACTCTTGCCTGAACGATTGCTTTAATTGTACTCTTTGTTGCTCGATTATTTAATGTCAATGCTCCGTTTCGTTTTCTTTGGCGAAAACAAAATGATCTATTTACCCAACAATTACAATATTTAATTCAGACTCACACAACTCATAAATACTAATTTACGCAGAGACCACAAATGTTATCTTTTATTATTCACATAAACGATTACGAACTCTACCGAGCGAAAAACAACCACGTCAACGCCAAAACCTAAAACCGCAAATCTATTTCACCTCTCGAATCGCCTTCATTCCAGTAGCAAAGAGCGAAAGAAAAAAAAAACAAGAATCCGCAATCGCTTCTCGAAAAACGTCGCACAAAAGCCTCGCGGGCAACTCCTGGCGCACAAACTGTTAAAATCACAATCACGATTGCACACAGTCGAGCCGAACTCCTTGAGGAACGTCGACGGAGGGGTACCTTGGGAGCCGGGTTGCGCGCGATTCCCGCCGCGGCGAGGCACACAGCGCGAGTGAGAGAAAACGGAGAGACCAGACACGCCGACCAGCGGCAGAAACGGTGCATGCACTACGAAACCTCTCACCGCTCCGCGGCCGCTTTATAATTCATCTCCCACCTGCACCTTCGCCCGGGTTCTTGCTATCTCGGTGGGACTAGGGCTGTCCGCAGACCGACGCCCGGTGCCATTCGATCGCTCCTTAACTGATTCGCGATTTTATTGAGCTTTTAGCGTCCCTGAGGCGGGTACCGTTCGCCTCCGGACGATGGTTTGTCAAGGTTTGCTGAGGTTTTCATTATTCTCCTGGTTATTTGCTTCCTGGATTCATGTTTTTCTTTTTCTTTTTTTTTCGAGTTGATTAATTTTTTTCAGTTTTGCTGGTTCTTAACATTGAGTTGGTTTTAGTTATGGTTCTAATGCGAAATGGTTGGAAGAATAAGTAAAAGTTTAATTGGAGAAAAATAAAATCAATTTTTTTATTTATTTGGTATTTAAAAACTGTAAAATGATTATTAAAACTGATTAATTAAAAAAATATGCTGAAATATTTTAATGCCCTCTAAAAGTCACTCCTTTTATTGATTTATAATCATTTGTCCTTCTATTTGCCAGCTTTATCATTTGAATTTGCAATAAAAAATACAAATCTTAAAGCAACTAAGAATAGTTTAGAAACTGATAAATTGCTAGATTAAAACTATGAATTTTAATGCCATTTACCAATGTTCCCTTCACTTTATAGTAAATAAAATTATAAGTAGTTCAAAAGTGTACAATGTTGCTGAAAACTTCCTGTAGTTTATACAGAAAATGTAGGTTAATATTCGAATGGCCTTTTTTTATGAACTGCGTGCAATAATAATTATATCGTTAACTAATTTAGTATTGAAAGTCCTCTGAAAAAGCACCTAAAATATTTACAGTGTTGATTGAAATAAGCAGTATAAATAATAAAAAATGAGGATTATAAATTTATTTATAAAACTATCGGTGTAGGCTTATCGATGAAATTATGGATTTTTTTACGACGGTAAGTGTAGTTAACAAGCCTGAAAAGTAAAACTATTTCCGTGTTCAATAATTTTCAATTTAATCTTTTTTTTTATTAGAGATTTAGATGGCGCACTATACTTTTAAAATTTTAATGTGCCGTTCTTAAACTAACATATCATTAATGAAACGCGATCGGCCATTTTTATAACGAACTGGATGTAATAAAAATTCATTACGCCACTGATATAAATGTGTACAACTAGTAAAGCCACGGAATTAAAAAATAAATCAAAACGTTGTAAAAAAAAATTGCTTACCTTTCCCTTTACCAGGTATTCGGAAATCCGCCTTATAGCTTCCTCTTATTTACACGTAAAGTTAATTTCGTCGTAATTTGCAAACACGTCAATCAATTAGTAACCAGAATTTCCCTCATTGTTAAATTTAGTCATTAATGGAAATAAACGTTTTGAATTTTATAATTTATTTAAAAATTTTGAATAATCTTCATTTTATAATTTATTTTGTATTATTTATGTATAAAAACATAACATTCATTTCTTTAATGAATTAAAAATTTAAATAAGAAAAATGTTTTAGAAATTAAGTGATTCGTAATTAATCGATTACAAGATCGATCAAAATAGTAGTAGCATTTGGGATTTTACGCAAAATGTATAAGCGGTATTTCCTCATTCGAAAATCATTTTGCCGAATCACTTCAGTTAATGCGCGTATTCCATAAATATTGTCTGCTGTACAATACCCATATTGCAAGAATATTACTCATTTTTATAAGCATCGAGTTTAGGAAAATTTTCTACGTTTCCGTTGCATCAAAGAACTAAAATTAGCGATAGCGCAAGAAATTTTTCGAGCAATCAGTCTTGTGGTTTTTTAACGACAAATCCACGATCCTATAAATATTAATAATCTTACTGCATTGCAAACCATAATTTGTTTATTACCTTTGAAAAACATTACGTATTTTTTAAAACCACTCAATCTACAAATGACAAGGTTATAGTGATAATGTAAAGTGTAATAATTATCAATCATTAATTATTATATATCTCCAGTGATATTGACAGGAAATAGAATTTTCTCGTAAATAGATAATCATAACTACTTATCTTGATAAATCGTCTAATGCTTCCTTTCCTAATCTGTTCAAAATAAGAAGTTTAACGGGAAATTAGGCAGGAAATTAATTTTTCAATTCTCCGCACACTTGATACCTGTATCATCAATTACTCTGATAAATCTATTTTTTTTTCCTTTCCGAATCAGCAGCGAAATCTGACGCTGCGTTTCGAAAGCCGAGAATTCCGGGCAGAGACGTTACCACACAGAAGCTACATACCCCGCGCGATTCATCCGCGAGAATTTTCGCCACACGCGCCGCAACGCATCAGGCACGCAGCGTTCGTCCGTAATTACGCTGTAAACACGCTTGAAATGCAACTTAATCGCGTACGAACAAATACATATACGGGGGGGCGGCGAGGCGCGCGCGTATACCCACGAGGATGCGAACGAGGCTAAAGCCACGCGCGTATATACCATATATAATATATACATTAACTCTGCACACGCGCGCTCGCGGGCCTTCGAGCACTATAGCTGCTCGATACGTCAAGAGTCCTTATAAACGGAGCGTCGAGCGGAACAACATAATAAAGAGTAGAAACAAACAAACTAGAACGGGAGAAAACGCGCGGGGGGGGGGGGGCTTAACAAGCGAGTGCGCATCAAGGCATGACCGGGGCAAATAACCCAGTGGCGAAAACCATTATCGAAATTATTACTACCGATTGCATTACTCGCAGTTATTATTGCGCACGGCGGAGGGAGAGGAGGGGTGGTCGGGTTGTAGGGCAGCAGAGGAAACGTGTGTGCGCGCGCGTATACACACTCGGTGCGCTGCACCGAGAGGAGAGCCCGGCGCTCGGTGGAGAGGCCGTCGGTGTGCGCGCCGCAAACCCAGACGAGCATGAAATCAATTTTACCGAGCGCAGGCTTATAATGTCTGTGTGAAAATATGCGCCCGAGTAGAAGATACGCGTCGCTGTGCACGCCGAGCGCGCGCCTAATGATAATCCAGAGCGCGCGGCCACTCGCGGAGCGGAGCAGCTACTCACTTTTACACTTCTGACTATGTGCGATGCAAGCGACGATTATTTCGCTCGTTGCCCGTTCCTTACTTTTCCGATTGAATTAGCGCACACGGCTTAGACGGGGCGCGTAAATGTTTTGGCGGACGGGACGCATACATTTTGAGCGCCGATGAATAAGGAAACAGTTCGAGGAAACAGTTGTACGAAAATGGATCATAATCGCAAGGCTACGCAAATATTTTGATCTGGAGCTTGTACATTTACGACAATACATATGCGTAAGAGTTGACTTTAAATAAAAAGTTTGAGTCAATAGAATAGTTATACTACGTGTGACAATCATTGAAATTCAAGGTGTAGTCGTTTTAAAGCAAAACAGCGGCATATACGTTTTTAAAGTGTACAGGTCTTCACGTTCTATTGCATATATATATTGCTATTTTTATATATACAAAATTGTTGAAAAATAATTTTGTGTGCTAACAATTAAATATTAAAAAACACATTTTATTATTTTTAACACAAGTTTTTAAACAAATCTATTTTTCAATTTTTCTACTGATAATTTTAATGTTGTATGAGTATTTTAACTCATTATTTTGAAAAAAAAATTCATTCTGTAATTCGTGTGCTTATAAATATCTATCTATATAACTGCAAAGAGAATATGGCTATCTTAAACATAATCAATTAATTTTATTAAAGAATTGAAGTAGATTTTTTACTAATAAACGATCAGGTGAACGATGTTTAAAATGTTATCATTATTAAAAATATATTTTAGTTTGTATATTTTTAATAATTATTGATCTATTTTTCTTATTCATATCCGCAACAATTGGATTATATTATTATTTCCTTTTGACAGATATCAATGAAACCATTATATAAATTAATTTTTAATATTAAGTGATTAATACTTTTCAAGATAAAGTATTTAATTGAATTAAAGTGTCTACATATATTTCACAACGGTGTCATATGCTTGACTTACAGAAACTTTAGCAGTTCTTAAATTAGTTAAATATATTTAAAATTTAATAAATCACGCAGATAAAATTGTTTATCTGCACAGTATTCATTATTGCATTACACAAAATCAAACCAGTTTCAAAATTCAGTAAATTTAAAAATTGTAATTAAAATTTGTATTAAACTTTGCAAATGCATAATCATTTAAAAAGTTAATATATTGTTCAATATCACATTGCAAAACTTATTATTACAAATCTGTTATCGTTTTAATGCTCTGTAGAGTCAAGATGGCCAGTCAGATAAAAAACACGAAGAACTTACAATTGTAATAATGCTAATTGCTCATCAAGATAAAACTGTGCGAAGATTTACGAAATTGAAATATAATGTGTAGCTTGCTTCGCGTACTCTATATTTAATGATATATTATTAAATGATAAAAACCATTATCTTCAATAGAGCTGTAATTGTACTTTAACGGGTCACAGAAATCGATTCTTTGATAATTTAATTTCAATGGTTTTAAATGCAGTGCAAAAATAAAGATTCTTTTAATTAATATTCAAATAATTTTGGTTTAATACGTTTTATAAAATGAATAGTAGATAAAAGGAATGATACAACATTTATAATTAGGTAGTTTAGTTCTCAAGAATTTTCTAAAAATGAATAATGTTTGGATTGCACATTTTTCATATCCGCATCAGAGTTAGGTGATACTTCTCCCTAATCCTTAGGATAAACTAATTTTCATTTTCCGCAGAGAAAGCGTAATAATAATCAGCGAAAGTTAATAAATACAAATATATAATTGATAATTGTACACACTTATGTATGTCTTCTACTTCCGAAAAAATCTCTAGTTATACGGAAAACGTTGTAATTTTGCGGAAACTGACATAATAACGATGTTCTTCTACTTAACTTGCTCTTTAAAACTGTAATTAAAATTTCACTTTGATGGAGAATGTAGCATAAAATGCTTCATAAAAATTTTACTCGAATGAAAATCTGTTTCTACGATTTTATAATTATCAATTACTTATTTAAACAAATATTCCTATTATCGTAAGAAATACTAAAAGATCATATTTACAAACGCTTGTAAACGTTTATACTTTGTACTAAATATGTTATTTAAATCAATTACCCAAAAGAATAGAAACTCTTCAGCACTAGCAAAATCATTTTTTAACGACGAGAGATAAATTATTAAGGTTAATGACTTAGTTTTGAGAAGGAATAATACTGCAATTTAAATTGTCTTTCAAGATGACACTAATTAAAAAAATTGGGGTCATATCTTTTCACGGTAAAAAAAAAGGCGGCAATGACTTCTGTTCCATCTTTTTATTCTACCTTTTATCCTTAGAATAACATAGCCTCACATCTCCTTTTACTGCCGACTAAAATTCCTTTCCTTTTGCGCCGTTCCGAGTACGTTTTCATCACTTGCCTTTTAGTTAACGTGTCCTAAGCATGTTTGATTAAGTCACAAGGCAGAACGATGCTGCTGTAAGTGCACCGAGCGAATATGATGAGTGTAATTACATTCGCGCGCACGCGTTCCCGGTGAAAGTTGGGAAACAATGACAAAGTTGGGTAGCGAGTTTATTTATAAAGCCGCGAGTTGATTTCCGGCCGTCACTGCGTTTGCCCTATCATTAGGATTACAAGCGTAAATTTCTAATGAGAAAATATTATTAGATTCTGTGAAGCTCTCGGCGTTTCAGATCTTTTCCTCTTTGAGACTTTCTTTCGCATTTTTTTCGAATTGCAAGAGTCTCGTGCCTTACTCGGAGTGCTTACGAGATAAAACTTAATGGCGGGCGTTAAAATATTTCGCGTGATTATGGTAAGAAAGTAAAATTCTTACTCTACTTTGATACTTGGCACTTATTCAATTAAGAGATTATTTCATTTAATGACAGAAAATTGACCCAAAACTCATTTATTGGGTTACGATTACTTATTGTCCACGTTGGGTATTACATTCCAAGTAATAACTCAGCAAGGATCTGCTTTACAATTGCAGGTGAAAATCATTGTGTCTCCAGAAATTATATTTCCACGAAAGCTGACTAACACAAATGCACATATCGCATTGGAAACGGAATAATTCCACTATAAAGTTAACTAAGACTAATAAGCTAAACCTGTTTATTAAGACATTTCACGTTCAGCTGAAATAATTATTAATTATTTATAAAATAAAAATTTTATCACTTTTATATTAGTTTTTCATAAAGATGCATCAAACTCATACTAAATATCATCATAAAACACAGTAAAATTACATTTTGCGTTATACTACATTCCTAGTACGCAGTTACATTTTATGCTTTCAAAACTAACCCTGCTTCTATCGGTATATTTATGAAAATTGAATAAAAACAAAAATCGATCCGACATAATGTTTTCCATTAAAAAAAAGAGTATAAATTTCACACATTTCACCGCGCAGAAGCAAAACAAATCTCCTCCCCTTCTCTCGGAGAGCGTTAAACTAAAGCCACGAGGCCGTTTTCGTCGTCGTATAAAACATAAAATAAGTTTAACGCAAAGCGTTAGCCCTTCCGCACCCTTCCCTCTTCTTCCGATTCTTGCTCGGCGACGGCGGCGGCCTTTCGCCCCATTCATTTTCCTTGTATCTCCCCCTCCCCCTTCGGCGATAGCGTTTGCGTAAAAGAGGATCATATCAAAGCAATGAGCAATCTGAAATTGCCCACTAACGGTGTCAAATCCGTTCTCGTCTCGGGGGATAAAATGGCCCGTAGGAAGAAATCTCGCGCTCGCCGGTGTGTTCGTGGAGCCGGCGGGGG
>UCOM01001554.1:0-39061 GCA_900474385.1 Ormyrus pomaceus
AGCGAGAACGTACCTAATTCGGGGTCGAGAGTGCGCGGCCGTTGCCCGGTGAACATTGGCGAGCGAGGAGTTTTCGAGCGCCGGTTGACGACTCACGACGACGTCGTCGAGAACTCGGCTCGCGGGTTACTCGCCGCCATTGCCGCTGCCGACGGGCGAATCCTCTGCCACCGGAGCGCTGGTTATTTCGCCGCCGCCGACGACGCCGCTGCTCCTCATGTCTTTCTCTCTCTCTCCGGCTGGACTGACTCTCTCTCTCGCTCGCTCGCTCGCTCGCTTCCCCTTTTTCTGCCGACTGCTCTGTGCTGGGTCGCGTTGGCGCGTGCTGCCGAGTCTGCGAGGTGAGGTCGCCGCTGACGCCCGCCGAGTACTACGAGGCCTCGAGCTGCTCTGAGCGGAGAGAGCCGAGCGGCGGTTGGCCGCCGCTGCTGCCTCTCTCTCTCTCTCCCACTCCCCGGGCCGCCGCGCTTCTCTCCCTTGCGCCCGCGCAGCTCGTGCGCGCTCGGTGTGTGTGTGTGTGTGTGTGTGTGTTTGTGTGTCCGTGCCACACTCTACCCGCTGGATTCCGACGCCCGCCTGTGCTCTGAAAACTGGCTCTTTGTTTAACAAGCCTGCCCGGATTATTGTTGTTTTGCTGATCCGCAGTTTTCGGGACTCACCGGCTGTCGGGGGAGAGTCGAAGGCCGCCTCGGCAGCTGATTTTTGTTTAGACTGCCGGAGAGAGAGAGAGAGAGTGCGGCTTTTACTGCGATATACGTTGGCTCTCTATGCTCCTCCTGGCGCGAGACAAGCAGCTCTTTTTCTGCCGCTTTGATGTTTAATTAGGTTGGGCAAGAATGTCCCCGACGCTATATGCAAAGTATATACAAAGAGACGTTACGCGCCGCTGACATTTCGCAATCGTCTGATTAACCGTTTCGTCTTTGTGCTCTGGCCGAATATTCTGAAAAAGAGCTGGTCCCCTTTGATGCCGTCGAGAATCGCGCGGGAGTTGTGTAATTTTGGCGGATTCTCTCGAGCGCCGTTTGTTTTTTTGTTTCCGTTGTATTTTGTTGGCTCGGAAAGAAACGGCTGCCGAGCCGTGTTATCTGGGAGTTTCGCGAATAGGAAGCTAGTGGTTAAGAAGCGAAGATATCGTCGCGGGGCAAAAACACGCGGAACGTCACGAGTCACTCTTGAATTGTGTTCTCGCAAAATGCGGCGTTAATGAACTGCAATTCGCCAAGACGCGTTCTGGGAATGCGTTTTCGTGCATTTCCTCCATTTTGTTGTCGGATCGCAAGAATGCGGCTCGGGACGACAAACTAAAAATATTTTTGCTTTGTCGCTCGATAAAGGCAGATAAAAGCATGTTAATCTCGCTTGCTCTATTTTTCGTTCGGCACATTTATACCCTTTTGCTTTTCACGCGTAATTTAAGCGCGCTTATATATATTTATACGCTTCGTTTTCATGCGATATTTATAAAGGCTTTTTTTAATTAAAACATATGCGCTCGCGAGAGCCTAGAAATAAAAGAAGGAGCTATTTGTGAAAAAAAAACTTTGCGCTTCCGGTTATAAATAACAAACTTCCCACCGTACGGTTGAAAATAATTTAATATACCAATGATTATAGAACCCGGGGAAAGCATCGCCGCTGCCTACACGTTTTTCAGCGGCTGCGAATTACAATCGCAGAAGCAAGTAACGTTATATCGAGCGCTTTCCGGCTTGCATTATTAATCTCGATTTTCCAATAGGTTATGCATTTCGAGCACCTACCAAAATTTATCGTCGGTTTCTTGCGAATTCCGCGACGTCACGTGCCACGGTGCGGCGAGAAATCGATCGTCGGCATTGTCGAAAGTCCCAGAAAATCCGAGGGAAGCGAAAATTTATCCAGCCAGGCCGCTCGGACTCATCCCCGGCAAAGTTCCTCTCTCTCTCCGTCCATTCATCGATTCTCGCGAGAGAGAGAGAGGAAGAGTCGACGGCAGACCTTTTCGCTTTCGGATCTTGTCCCCTCGTGCGTCTTTCTCTGGCAACGTCGCACCGAAAGAGAGTGCGAGCGAGAGAGAGAGAGAGGGGGAAAAGAGCGACCTCGACGGCAGGCGAAAGAGAGAGAGAGAGAGGGCCCGCAGGTTATGCCGTATTATACGTGCACTTGCACGCTCGGCTGAAATAACCTCTCTTTCCGGCCTCTGCGCGCGCCTCGGCTTGTTGTCAGCTGTGTAGTATATCCGCACGTAGGTGTAAGCGCGAGGCGAGCCTGTGTGTGTGTGTGCGCGCGCGCGGGACTGGCTCAGCCGCGCGGGGCGAGAGGAGAGGTTTTCGTCGCTGCACGCGGAGCTGCGCGCGCAGCTGGATCGCTACCGAGAGGTTCATGGAATTTTCGCGAAAATTCGCGATCGCCGTGTATTGAGGGCTGGATATTGGGTTTCGGCTTGTACGCTGGGCGAAGGGGTTGCGCAGTTTGTTTCGATAATATGTCTTTTTTTTTTTTTTTAATAAAATTGCGGGTTGCTTAATTTTGGACTTTAAATTGGAGTGATTAACGTTATATTGATTTTTAAGTAGTGAAGAAAATTTTATCTTTTGTTTGAAAAACCCGTTGGTTCAGTTGTTTGCGTTAATTGTTTTTAAAATGACACGCAATTGTTTCACGTAACCATTTTTTATCGCAGCTTCATAAAAGTGCTTCATTCGAACCGTTTGAGAGCACTTTATTGTAGAACACTTTTTTGGATTTAAAATCTATGATTATGGTAAATAGCTATTAGTCGCACGACTTCTGTTTCGCAAAATTACTCGGCAATCTCTTTTTACGTTTTAAAATTGAGTACAATCCGCATCCACCTCCGTCGGCGTAACTGAAAGTTAAAATGCTGCATCATTATCTACTTTCATAATTGAGCTACCGACTGAAGGCTGATTGCAAAATTAAAATAATTTAATTGCACTCCGGTATCGGAATTTATAGCCACATTTGTACGCAAAATCGTTGTAATAAATTAGACGTTAAACCGTAAAAATACGCCCAGAAACTAATAACCGGTTCGCATTATCAAATTCGCAGTGCGTTAAAAATCTGCAACTTTTTTTTCAGGGCACATTTTTCATTAAGCCGAATAACGCGTTTAGCTTTAAAACCAGAACGGAACGAAAAAAAAGCACAAGAACTCGTATAAAAAGCCGGCAGCAAAAAAGGAAAAAATTTAACGTTCCGAGAAACAGCAATTTGAAAAGTTCAAATGTCCGACCTACGCACTTGCATGCATTTTTACATTTTTAAATGCAGACTTTCCGCTCAACCAGAACTTTAGCGTCGCAGCGGGCGCAGGCTTGCTTTTCAAGTCATTTCTGGTTTTGAAATCCCATTTTTCGCTGCTCCTCCGCCGCATTTTCCCATTCATTTATCCTCTTTCGAAAATCCAGCGCCGTAATTTCCCTTCCCCCGGCTGCGCTTCTTTTGAGCATCGCCGCTTCGTTTTTTTTTTCCTCGGGGATGAAAAGCGCGGCGGAAAATCCGCAGGATTGTAAAAAAAAAAAGCAAGACAAAGAGGAAACGGAATCCCACCGGGAGTTTATGCGCAACTCTCTTTTGAACTGGCGCTTCGCGAATCGCGCGGATGAATTTTGAAAGGGCACTTTCGCGCGAACGCTGCAAAGTTTAACGCGTTTCATTAATTCAGCGGCTTTAAAATGGTTTAGCTGGCGGTTGGGCGAGGAGCTTCGAAATTAAAGCGAGCTGAATTGTTTCGGTCGTTTCGGTGCAGTTTGCTGATTGTTACGAATTCAATTACGGCGCTCACTAAAGTTTTGGATTAATTTTAAGTTGTACGGGGGGGATTTCGTTTTTCGAAGACTTGGATTTTTCAAGAAAATCGGATCCGCTTTTGTCGGAAGATTAAAATTAGTCCATTGACTATCGTGGAATGACGCAGGGAGCTCGACAAAAAAAAAATCAATTTCTGAATTGTCTAAGAATGTAAAAATAAACTGGATCAAATTGCTTGAGAATTACACGTCGATATATACATCGGTAAATAGAAGCGCGTCGTGTGCAATCGATGTTACGCTTTGCCCGGTTTATTCTCAATATTTAGCCATTATTGCGAATCGATGGCTCAAGGATTTGCGCGAATTAATATCTATAGAAAACATATCCTCCGCGTACAGTTTAATGCATACGAATGGCTCGGCGTTAAAGATACATATACGTTTCGAGTCGAACCGTGAAAGCATCGGGCTTTTTCATTTCCATTTTCGCATTCGCTCTAATAGCTTTCCATTTGCGAGCCGAGTTCCTTTCATTATTTATTGAAAAACATTTATTCCGCGCTTCTTCCTTTAACGACCGAGCAAATGTGCAAGGTAACGTGGAGCTGTAAAAAAAAAAAAAGTTCGCCGAGAGAAAAATGAAATACCCTTGTCTCGCCCTTCAGCGATTTTTTTTAGCAGAATCGTATTTAATTCAAGTGCCATTGTTTCGTGCCCCTGTTTTGCACTGGCAATTTCCGCAGTCACGTTCGAGAATCGGATTCCGCTTTTGATCGATGAAGCGCCGCCTCCATTAAGACGAATCCGCGCAAAAGTCTTTTTTCCCGCGTCGACGTAGAAAAGTCGAGAGAGAGAGAGAAAGAGAGTCGTGCGATTATATCTTGGCCTCCGGCCCGAGGCGCTTCGCAGACGCAGAAATAATAAACGCAAGCCGTGAGAAAAAGGGAGAGACAAAGGAGAGGTCGGAATTTAATCGTTAATTGAGAAGAGACCGTCTCGCCGCCGGGGAATTTCGCCGGGAGAGACACTCGACGTTCTCGCGTATATTTATTCTGCCGCGCGGATTCAATATTGACGGCGTTTCTGCCCGGTGCCACTTGGGCCTTCCTGCCTTTGGCCGTGGATGAGATCGATGCCTCGGGTCTTTAGCTGAAGTCAGGATTGCTGGATGATGAAAGAAATGGTCAGTCAATATGACTTGATAAAACAATAATTGTTTTAGGCATCGGTGCAGGATTAGAGGGATGTTTTTGGACTTTGTGTAGTCTGGTATAACAGTATTTCTCTAATTTTATTTGTATTTACACGCCTACGCAATCTATCAGGTTAGCTCTCGTTTAAATCGAATTAAGCTTTACAGTTTACTTAAGCGCCGGCACTTGCAGTGCTTCTTTTCATACGACTTGACGCCGGCTATTTTCAAAAATTCAAAAACAAATTAAAATTTATGCGAACCGACGTCGAGGGCAACAATGCCGTCCTCGCTATACCATAAATAGACAAAACGCCGATCGCACCGTCACGAGTTCGCACACTGAGAAGCCGAGGTTTGTAAAGTTTACAAAAATGTTTGTAAAAATTACCAATCTAGTTGGCAAAGCGATCGCAGACTGCGAGAATGAAAAATTTTACCGACTGTACGGAGAAAAATTTTCTAGTAGAAATTACAATAGTGCATTTTAATTTGATCACAGACTGTAAAAATCTAAAAAATTACCATGTTCCTAGTAAATTTTACAAGTCTAAATATGAAAATTTATCAATGATCTCGTAAAATTTACTAGAAACTATGGTAATTTTTTAGAATTTTAGTCTGTGATCAAATTAAAATGCACTATTGTAATTTTTGCGATTCTGACTTGTAATTTTTACCAGTCCAGTTGGCACAAATTTTCATCCTCGTAGTCTGCGATCGCTTTACCGACTAGGTTGGCAATTTTTACAAATATTTTTGTAAATTTTACGAACCTTGGCTTCTCCGTGCAGGAGGTATCTAAAAGGTCGAGCGTGAATGAATCATTATCCCAATACCAGCACGAACTCCGCTTTAAAAAGCCTGCCCCGAGGCTGCCGACTTTCAGTTTCTTTCATTCGCCAAATCAAAAGCGCCTCGCTCTCATAGACACCGGCACACGCTGCTCGTCAAAGGGGCTCTCCGTGATTTCTCGAGGAGCTCGCTCGGCGCCGCGTGTATATTTTTTCGACGTGTATATATATATATATATATATACACGCGTAGACGTTTGCTCGGTGCGATATGCCTCCGCGAGCTTTATTTATCATTGTCAAAGGCGAACCGAGCGCCAGTTTAATTGCGCCGTTCTAAATCTCGCCTTTTTTTCCAACTCTTCCGCGGCGGCTCTCGCTTCTCGCATTTATTTAACGCGCTCCAGTTTGCTTGTCGAGCCGACATCGCTCGCCGCGGAGTCTGGTAGTTTGCGGGAGAAGGACCGCGATTTCTCTCGTGTGGGAAACTACGTCCGTAGGTTGGAGTTTTTGCTTCGTTTGATCGAGCGGGGAGGGGGGATACGTACAATCTTCTTTGGGATTTCGAAACCGTGCCGCCGGGCTTCAATATTCCTCTGCGAGGCGTCCATTGAATGTAATATTCCGAGTGAGCCGACCTAAATACTATTCGATGTAGGACAGCGGAAAATCCTCTTATTAATATTTAACAAACTGGCGGCGAGTGTGAAATTCTGAATGCAAGAACGCACCGCGCGAAATTAGCTCATTAAAGTCGTTCCCAGCGACTCTTCGCGGAAAAAATAAAGGCGCCGACTCCTTGGAGAGCGAGGCGAGAAAAAAGGTAGAAACTTGGAAGCAACCCGATCGAGATCAAGGCTTAATACAAACTATCATCTGCAAATAGAGCGATCCTTCATGGCGACAAGCCATAAAGTCAGCCTGTGTACACGTATATATATATATATGTATACGACACCGCGTCTAACGACATTTCCGATAATCGAACGGGGGTGGGAAACGCAATTTCTCGGCGTCTTCGCTCGCCGCGTTACCGTCGCGCCGCCCTTGTCTAGACTCGCAATTGAATTTCGCCGCGACTTTCACCTGTGCCGAAGCGGGGGGGAGCGGAAGGGGCGACCTTTCCGCCGCGGGAAGCGCGGCGCGAAAGTGACCTTCCGGCCGTCGTGGTATATGCATATATATATGGCCTGGGGTGGCGGTATGGGAATATAGTTTCGCTCCTTTATCAGCTCGTTGCCGCTTTAATTGACTCTGACTGGCCGGTTAATGGACAAAGAAGAGAGAATACATCCCTTTTGGAGAAGCGGCCTCGAGCCTCGAGCGGCTAATTTGCCTTCTTTGAAAATCACCGAGTCTTGCTAAATGTTTTATGAGCGGAGCGACGGGGGCCTCATTACGGAGTCCGTAATCGCATTACAATTGAGATTTCACGAGGGACAGGTAGCAGCGCTTAAAAAAACGTCCGGGTAAAGTTCGGTTCGATTAAAACTTTATTCCGAGCTCGATATTCATCGAATCGAATCGGTGCGATTTCTCTGAATTTCGATAAATCTTGAGAGTGAAGTAGTGCATCGAGCAATTTTCCGACTCGCTTCGAATTCCATTTCGAGGAACAGTCGTCGGAAAATCGTTTCCTTAAAAAAAAAAAAAAAAAAACTGCATCACCGCATTCCACGCATCGGGGAGAAAAATGGGTGACGCGCATAAAGCCCCGCGATGAGGCAACGGCGAGCAAGGAAAATTGCATTCCGCGAGCGGGAAATGGATCGCGGCGCCTTTTTATCCTCGCTCTTTTAACGCGAGACTCTCGCTCTCTCGCGAAACTGCGCGCGCGCTCCATTGTCTTTTCTCCAAACGCGGCGGCGGCGGCAGCCGCGCGGAATGCTTCGGAGCCGCGGAGAAGGAAGGCGCGCAAGGACGCGGAGAGCTTTTTGCTCGCGCTCGACGAGACCGAGGAGCGCGGCGCCTCGCGCCAAGCGGTTTGGCACGCGGCTCTTCTGCAAATGAATTTCACTCTCTCTCTCTTTTTTTTGCCCCTTTTGTTTTTTTTTTCGGACGTCGCGTCTCGTTCGGTTCGCGAGCACTCGGCTTTCGGTGCGGCGCGCGAGCGACACCCCGCCTTCGCGCGGAGAGGCGATTCGGTTTGCAAAGATGCCCACAGCTTTATTTATTACCGACGACGAGGAGAGCTGCGCGGTTTATTCCGCCTGGCCGTAAAATCGGGTTCTATCCGCGCCGAGCAGTTTTCAGCCGGCGGCCTTCGAACGAAATTACAAGTGCGCTTTGTACGTTAGCGAGCAAGGATGATTTCGCGAAAATTTGCAATAACACGTAAGCCGTCCGTCGGTGCTCCTCGTCAATTTTGATAATCCGCTCGGAAAGCCATCTCGGTAAGAGTTTCCTTTGGCGAAATTTCCATTACAATGCCGCGGAGTCTCGGAGTCCCCGGAACGAACGGAAAAAAAAAGAAGCCGAAAGAATAAAGATCCGCGCGTAAGAGCTTCCACGAGAGAAAGGATTTATTCCCTTCCTCGTGATCTTGTCCTTGGCGTGACTTGGCAAATGCCTCGACTCGATGGAACGAGATAGATGGATGGGATTCGAGGGCCGCGGAACACTTGCCGTTACAATAACGTCGCTTTGTTCCATTCGCTTTCATCAGTCGAGGATTTATGTATCTTTGGATGTACCCGCTGCGGGATCAACGGATTTGCTACGAATGAAAATACTATCAATAGTGAAAAGACTGTTTTCAATAACACTATTATAAACCGGCCGAAAACCCCATCAGAAATGTCCCCGAGGACGCTCTTTAATCGAGCGGAAAACTTGAAATATCCCTCCCCACAGGAGACTCCTCCCCGCTAATTAAAACAGCGCTCTTCTCCTCGCACGCGAATCCACGCGTCCGACCAACAGCTGTCGGGGGAACGGCGCGCGCTCGAAGCTTGCGGTCCGTGACTTCTGGAACGTCGCGAGTCTGGCTGGTATAGGAGGCGCGTGCCGGCGAACGAGTTCCGCCAAACGATATTCTCTCCTGGGAGAGCAAAGGAGCAAAGGGAGGCTTCCGCGGTCAGGGACGACCGCTCTTCTCTCGCTCGTGCGTCTCCCTTCCTCTTGGCGCGCGCAAAAAACGGACGTTTCGGCCAGTCTGGACTCTCGGAGCTTCTGTCGGCAGCTCTCTTCGGAGTTTTAGTCGGGAGGGGAAGAAGTGTGCTTTTTGGGGCGGGGAATTGAATTTGCGAAAGTTTTTGTTGAAAAAATGAATAATGTTTTAGATTTTATCAAAAATTTTTTATCACATCGACGTATCCATCTAACTGACTTTTTTTTCTTATTTGCAGGTAAGCCACCAATATTCCCTGTAGTACAACTTTTTACTTTTCCGTAAGTAGAATTTAAAGTTTAATTTAAAAAGTTTCTCAAATTTATGCCGGCGCATTATTCGTTGTTACGTAATACTGTACCAAATACAACTGGGGTAGAATTCCCCGGCAAGTCTTAAATTACCATTTCAACGCGAATTAGGAAAATCGCCCGACTTGGGTCAAAATTTCGACCCAGTTTGCCTAACTGGAAGCAAGGCAAATCAGATGATTTAGGGGAAAGACGTCATTATTGCGAAACTTGTTTGCCCACTTCCCCCGAGGAACGTGTCCTTTCCTTCGAAAATTCGATTTTTTATTTCAAATTGTTAACTTAGACGATCTTGGGGCAGCTGTTTAAAAGTTTTTCCGAGAGTTTCTTGCCAATTAAGCGAAGAAAGTTTCATCGTTCGCTAAGTAAAATTTTAGCAGCAAGGAATCGACTTGCAATCTCGCGTGCAAATCTTAAGAGTTTCAGTACACAGCAGTCTTGAAATGTTGCAAGAAAATTAAAAGTTGGAGATTCGATAATTGAAAATTTCTGCTTTGAAAGTCGAGCAAATTTTAATCAGTTTTTTAAAGTACGGAACTGCTTCTGAACAGTCAGCATTGCGTCATTGTAAACAGTATTTAATGGTGTTGATCTCCTCATTAACATTATCGATTCGTTTCAAGTGCTCCATATTACAGGGAGTTGCTTCTGCCTTCAAATATTTGAATATTCAAAGCAGGCCTCGTTTTGTGCGCTGAAGCCTAACCTGTTAAAACACTCGAAAGTCACGTTTAATTACTGCTGGTATCAAATTTTCGTTCGCCCAAGTATTCTCTTGATTAAATTAAAGCACCAAACTCAAATGAAGCGGGAAGGACTAACCGGCGAGATAAATGAATTCTTAACGAACCCTACCAACTTTGTTTGTAATATTCGCTTTTGTGCGCGTTTCTCGAAAAGTTTTAATTGCCCAAATCAAGAAAATTAAGAGGACTTCATGTATTTTAATGTTGCGGACGTCTTGCAATTTTCATGCGACTAATTTAGCCTCGCGGAGTGGTGTTAAATTATAGATTTTCTTAAAATAACTTCAAAAAAATGAGACTACTCCAATCTTCCAAGTAAACTTTCGCGAGACACATTAAATGTTTAATTAACCATTTTCAATGCAGCCAATTTCCATGAAAATTATTCTTCGCGTTCCAATTTCTCCCTCATCTCTCCAGGCAGTTTATCTTCTTCCATTACGAAACAGTCGCCAAAGTTATATGAGCTTTCCAGAGAGCTGTACATAATTTAACCCGCCCTGAAATTCATCCGAGCGCTCTGTTTACCGCCGCCGCGCCTCGGAAAACAGTCGCGGCGACGCGTCGAATCGGATCGTCAGCTGCATTCGGCACCGGTTTATTAATAACCGAACGAACGTCGTTTCTGCGCGTCGAACTTCGTCACGTCTAGCGGCGCCAGATGATGAGGCACTTGACGCTTGTCTGATGACCTCAGGAGTTACGACTTGCTTGGTCGACGAGTGTTGGACTAGTGCAAAGTCGGAGGGATTAATTGTGCGACCTGCGAGCTTCTTGGAAAAGGTGATTAGGAGCCGTAGAATTGGGGAAATTTTTGAATGTTCGTAAAAAGGTTGCGACCGAAGAGTATTGTTTCGTGGCGTAAATTAAATGTTTGTAGGATTACAAGGCGATTTATGCAGGCACCGCTTCCGACAACAATATTTGACTAATTTAAAAGTTTAATCTACGTAGCGCCAGGAATGTATGTGCGTTGTTTCGAAAACATTATCTTGAATTGATAGATAGCTCGAGAAAGCTTTGCAAAAGCATTCTGTTTTCAATATTGTTCGTTGAAATATTCAAGGCAAAATATTTTATTACATTTCGCTCAAGGCAAAAGCATTCGGAACACGTAAATTATTCGAGACAATTTACCGCATTTTGTTTAGTTGGAAAATAATTTGAAAATTTTAAATTTAAATCTGCCGCTGCGAATCGAGCGGCGAAGTCAGAAACAAATCAACGGCCACACTAATCTTACACTAATCTTTCCCCATCGAGCAGCGGCTGCCCGCATTCTTACGAATACGCAGAAAAAGAAATTGCGAGCGAATCGATTCCCCAATTGGCGTAATTTCCCGTTGCCCGCAGCCTGCGAGTCGCCAGACTGGCTACCTTTTCGCGTAATCGATTAGCCGCTATTAATCGCGCGGGCCGATGCTTTTCAAAATCTTGGCTCGGGATTCGGAGTTTACTTTGTGCTCGGTCTCTGTTTGCCTGTACGAATGAGACCGAGTTTGACGGGAAATTTCGCCACCCACCTTGATCAAACTAATTTCCGATGATTCCGTTGAATTGCTCTTTTTATTTTGCCGACAAATGTTTACTTGAGCAGGAATTTCGGGAGAATTTTGCGGTTTGATTTGAAAGTGACTATTATAAGCGTAGTAAAAATTAGGCATTGATTAATCGCTGGCAATGAGTGAACATTAAAAAATTGAATCCATAAAAACACTGCCGCGAAACTTAAAAAAGCTGCTTAAAAAAGCTCTTTTTATGATTCCGTTCGTCACGTGTTGGACAAGCAATTTTCAGGTTGGAAAACATGTTTTCTTGCTGCCTGCAACAGTCGTATTACTTCTGCAGTTGACGTAACGCTTTGTGTTATTTCACGGACGATTTGTAAAAATTTCGCGCAAACACCATTTATCAACTCTGATATCTGCGAACGATAAGACTCATTGCACTCCAATTAATTAAACAAGTTAGAAAATCAGATACAATTACGAAGCAAACACAAAAAGATGACTCACGTCTCGCTCGATTTTAACAATTGCTATTCAGCATCGCGAGCGCAGATAAGTTCGTGAAACTTTGGATAAAAATCCGCGCGAGTCGATTAAAGTTAAAAAGTTCCAACTATGTATACCGGCGAAACTTGGATAAGCCCGATTCGTGAATAGTTGATGAAACTACTCGGCTACTTTGGAGAGCGGCGAAAATTCAACGGCCAAGTTTTCTTAATTTTTCGAGGCTCCGAAATCGGCCAAGATAAACTTTACCGCCTCTGAATTCCTGATGTCTTTGGAGCACTTCGGGAAGTCGCGTATTATTTTAGACCGCAAAATTTACACTCGCCACGAGGAGAAAGGTTTCTCTTTCGCGCGAAAAATCGACGTTAATTGAAAGAGTAAATTTTTGTCGAAGCTGTCTGCAATTAATTACGTTACAAAATTCCGAGGAACGCTCTGACGCAAGCAGCGATCTCAGCTCTTTCAAATGAGTTTTTCGAGGCGCGCGGCAACTGCGAAAATAAAAGAAGAGAAAAAGCGCTAATTCCGTTACGCGAACTCGACTTTCTTAAAACTTAATGACACTTTTCGTCTTCGTTTTAAAACAGCACTTTACTCGAGTAATCCGGCTTCTCCCGTTACTAATTCCATTCGTTTTCCAATTCCATAAACTGCACCCGCAATCCCCGTTAGAAGCTCAAAAGGAAATCCCGAATCACTAAATCGAAGCACCCGACTGACGACAATTTTAACAACTCAATCCGATATCCAGCAATGCGAGAAGAGCTCCAGCTACACCCGAGCAACGAGCGCCTCGTTCCTCGAGCATCGGTTCGAAAAGAACGGCGAGCCGCTAAAGAGCCTCGAATCCTTTCGTTCCCTCGTCGCCTCCATTGACGGGAAACTCGCGCGCGCACACACATTCGGGAACGCCCACGGCGATGAAAAGAAAAAAAAGCAGAGGCAGCGATCGAAGCGTCGACGGGAGAGAGTTCCGACTCCCACCTAAACGCGCAATCGAGTTGAGAGCGAGAGCTAATGGGATTTAAGGCGCGCGAGCTTCGCCCGATCGCCGGTCTTTGCCTGGGTGTGTAGGTGTATTTACCGGGGAGCGACGTGCTCGTCGCAACGAGATCGAGAGACTGGCTGTTACAGCGATCGCCGCCGGACGAATTAGCATTCTGCATAAAATAACCTGTTGAATCTGAGGCAGCACATTTTTCAGCCGCGAAGGAGAAATCCGCCAAAGAGCCGTCTCCTCCTCGCGCTTGATTAACTCTCCGTCAGCGTCGGGCATCGATTTTTCAAAAGCGCGCCTTCCGCAACATATACATATACGTAACCTCTTGCCTCGCCTCTCCGCCGCAGCCGTCCGGAAAAAAAAAAAGAAGCCGACCGACGAGAAGACGGGTAGCCGTACGTCGGCCCGACAGATAAGATAATGGCGACGATACGCCGGAAGGCGCAGAGTCGCCGAGGAGGAAACGGGCGCGCGGCCGCGCGTCGATTAGCCGTGAACTCGGGCGCGCGAGCCTTCCGCGCGCCGGGCGACGTGCACTGCACGCCGCGGCGAGAGGCGGTCGGGAAATTGGATAACGCTTTTCCGCGGATTCGCGGGCCGCGTCTCTGTAAAATTGGCCCGACGTCGGTGTGCGGATCGGTCAAGGTCGCCTTTTTCGTCCGTTGATTCGGGATCGAGCTCTGCGGTGCCAGGTGTTTTTTTCTTTTCGAATTTAAAGGACTCCGATATCGTGGGATTCTGCTGATGGAGAGGACGGTATAGTCGACGGAGCCGCTGCGATGAAAAAGCAACGAGGTCTCGTTATGATCCACTGGTGGAGCGCTCCCTTCTGCTCGTTCCTAAGCGTAATGAAAAATCAATTGTTGTAACGTGAGAGCGAAGGTCGCGTATTTTTAATACTTAAATAACACCCGGACTTTCCGCCGCACGAATTGCCGGCCTAATGGAAATTGTTCTCCTTTCTTGCTTCATTAAACAATTAGCCTTTTGCGTAACGGCGAAAGTACGCTCTCCCGGGGAATAATTATGCTTTATTTGCGAAAGTGCTCGGGCGCGCTGCTCGCATCGTAATCGTCCTTCGCGAATGCTTGAAATAATATTCCGTGTACCCTTGTAACATTTTTTTCCTTTGCCAATCGTTAACCTCAACCGGCGATGGCACTCGATCTTAGAAAAAGATGCTTAGTCACGGAGATGCAAAAATTCCCCGACAGGCGCACCGAATCACCGCCATCACCCCGTCGGCCGAGCGAACGGATCCGTCCTCGAAAGCGGAAGGAAAGCGGCGGGCTCTCTCGGCGAGTCGTCCGAAACGCCGATCCAGCTGGCGTATATACCTGCATCACCTTTTCGAAAAATCCCCCGAGCCCTCGTCAAAGCGACTGGCTCGGCTAGCGGCGGTGGCGGCGGCGTTGCCAAGCCTCGAGATATTGATCTGCCGGCGGCGGGTCACGCGAGAGCCGGCAACGCCGCGCGACGCCCAGCTGATCCAGCCAGGCCACGTGCTGCTCCGAATCGTTGCTGCGGGTCCGAGAGAGAGAGCCGCGCGGCGATATGGGAGCGGAGCTCCGCCGCGGCGCTTGGGGCCGATAAGCCGCCCGAATGAACGCGGGAACAGAGAACGAGAGGCGCCCCGAACGAGGGACGAACGACGGAGGAACGGAGGCGCCGAGGGATGGATGAATCGAGATTTGGCGGTGTGCCTTTGAATTAGCGAATTCTCGAAGGGAGGCCGGGGAATTGAGGAAATATTGAAGGTGATAGTTATCTTTCGTTTTAGAACGTGAGGGAACAAACGATGATTAGTGTGATTAGTATGATTTATCAATGAGATAAGGTAAACGTGAGGTAGAATTATCGTAATTCGCGTGAACTACGACGCGGAAGAATAATAAGCTGCAAAGACAACGGACCGAGTGTCTATTACTTGGTCAGCAGCCATTAGTTCCGCGACATTCGGCAATAAATATTCGGGCGTAGTACAGAAATAATTGCGCGGGAGCCGCGCTGACAAATACAAAGCGAATGAATAAATAAAACTGGAAAGAAATAAATAATTGCAAATAACGTTTCTCTAAATCGGAAACGTGCAAATCTTCGCGAAGACAGGCTCTGGATTAAAATTGACTCGTGGAAAAATATTTTTTTTATTCCGCGAAGTAAAAAATTTAAAAAGTCTTTAAAACAGCAACTGTATTCGCATTCCGAAACTGACGTCCAATAATTAACTAATATCCGCAGGGACGAGGGAAAACACCAGCATTCAGATGAACCGACTAATCTAATTAATTAATCTCCCCTTTTCCCTTGAACCAGTAACACATATATATATATATATATATATATTAGCCGAAAAGCCGCTCGAAAAAAGGCGCCCGAAGAAAATAGTTCTGCGAAGGCGGTCACGGTTCTGTGCCGCACGTGCAATCTATTCGAAAAGTTCGAAGCGTATTTCAAAAGGAAAATAAGAAGAGGACTGCTGTTACTCTCCGCTCTCGGTGCCAGGATTTATACCGCCGGGCCAGCGATTGATTATACGCGACGATAAAAATTCAAATATTCTCGGAATTGAAAGAACAGACGCGGACTTTATTGAATCGAGACGCGTTTTATATCGAGATCCGTCCTCTTTCTTATTTATTGAACATAAGAACCTCTTTATAAATACGCTAAACGGCTGCGACGAATCGTCTGCCGCCGCCGACGACGACTCTACTCTCTCGGGGCCCGAAATTGCCCGCGCGCCCGGAGCACGCCGCGCCGTCACATTTGTGCACCCATCCGAAAATAATCCCCGCGACGACTCGCGGCTCTTATTAATAGTTCGCCGCACGTCGCGTCCGTGGCCGCTAAAACGCTCTCGTCGGAACGGCTAGCGAGTCGTCGTAATTTTAGCTCGGAGTCACGGCGTCCGTCGGGAACGGACGAGAAGCGGAAGCGACGACGGCGCGGTTGTACGTATAGAGGTGAAGGAGCCGCGAGGAACGACGCACTCGAGAGAGAGAGTGGACGTTTATCGCGGCGGCTTCGCTTTCTTTCTTTCTTTTAATTTGGGCTTGGATCAATCGGGCCTTCTTATGTGACGACTAGTTGAGGTAATAAGCAGGCGGGCAAGGGCGATTGTCTCGAAGTGGGGATTACGTGCAACGGTGTAGAGTTTCTTGACTGTTATAGTAATCGGGTTGGTGATTTATTTAGGGACGGAATATTGTTAGGAAGTTTAATTCTTTTTTCGCAGTTGGAAAAGAAACTTTGTATAAGATATTCAGAGCTAAATTGACCGCCTAGAATTTTGGCAGTAATTTGCAACAATTTTTTTTTTTTTGCTAATTTATATCATATCGCGTGTCACTGGCTGTACTATAAGAACCAAAATATTCGTTGCATTTTCTTCAGAATTGCTTATATTTTGCTTGACAAACTCGTCGTTAAACAGCGAGCTCTCGCCTTGCGCTTCCGGCCCCCCGGCGGTGACGCAAGCAGCCCCTCCGAGATATATACAATCCATTAAATATTCCGCGCGCCGAGGATACCCCGCGCGAGAGAGATGACCGCTCGAGGCTGCCGAGCGACGAAATTCCCGCGACGTCGCTCGCCCGTCTCCGCGACTGCGTGCCGCCCTTTTCGAGCTCTCGTATTAATAGGCAGCGCCGCATCGCCGCCTCGCGGCCTACGTCGCCGGCGAATTATTCATGCGACGCTTCCCGGCCGAATGTGTAACGATCGACCGCGAGGATACCGCCGAGTCGCCCCGGTATTTTCTACTTTGATAGTGCCGGTTGACTTTTTTCGGGGGATCGACTGGGGGGGACCACCGCGTGACCGAATACAGCCCTGAGATAACGCAGATGCCTGGGAAATTGGCCCTGGGAACGTATTGGATTTTCGAAGCCACCTTAATTCCGCGGAAAATCGCTGTTTGATCGAGGATCAAGCTTGTGGGGGTCGTTCGCCGAAATTGATATTTGCCGCGGAGGTGGATTAAATGAAATTTGTTTGTTTGAAGACTTGTAGTCTGATATCATCATACGAAAATCGTCGTTTTTTCGCATTTTTTTTTTTATTATTTATGAATCCTCTGATTGTTAGTTAATCATTTGGACGTAAAAAGGAATATTTCAAACTTTTCTTTTATGAAAGATCGTGTCCAACTGAGGAATATTAAAGACGCATAAAAAGAAAGAAAAATGCTCCACGACACATATCAAGGTTGCTTTTTCCGGCGTCTACATCGCTTCCACAGTTGTTGAACGAATGTCGCATAAATCCCACTAAAATTCTCGAGCGGCGCTTGAAATATCGTCCTAAAAAGAGGATTTTCCCGCTCCGGAGACTCTTGTTTCCTTGAAAAATGCCTCTCCCGGCGGGCGACGTTAATTAAATTTAATATAAATTGTACTCCCCCGTCAGCCGCGCAAAGCGGGAGCCTCCACGTCCGCATCTCAAATTCAAAGCCCGCATTACCATTTTTCCCCGCATCCTTTTATCTCGAAAGGCAGCGCAGCGATTCGTTATCGGCCAGCGCCGCCAGCTTCTCGCTCAACCGAATCCTGAAGCTATTAATCCATAAGACGCAAGGGCGACTCTATAAATAAACCCGATGCAATCGACAAATGAATGAGAGAGCGCGCCTCGCCGCCAGTGAGCTTTCGATATCGGTAGCTGAAAAACGAGAGGCGAGACCGCCGACGACGCCGAAAGTCACGCGCGACGAACGTCACCCCCCGCCCGGATATTATTCGCGCGGCGGCTGCTCGCGGTAATTCCAATCCCGGAAGATCGCTCGGCGAAGCCCCCGCGGAGTAGTTGGAGCCTCGGCTAACGAGCTAAGGAAGCTCCCGAGGAGGCTGAGGCGGCGGCGCCGTCCGCCCTTGCGGGGTGAGAAAAGGAGAGAAAACGGCGAGCTCGCGCGAAGCCGTAAAAGCGGATCGGCTTTCAAGGTCCCGCGATTGCGCAACGTCGCCGGGAGAGATTTCCGGGATTTTGCGGAATTAGCTCTCCTCGGTCGCGACCCCAGCCAGGGACCCCAGCGGTGGAGCGGAGGGGACCGCGTCACGAATTTCAGGACGGTCGCGAGACCGATTCAGTTTGCGACGCCGTTTCCAAAATACGTAATAAATATTCGTCTTTATGGAAGTATGACGGGGTCGTAAGGTCTTTTTTCATCTGCGAAGGCAAAAGGGAGACGAATTTGTTTATAACCGTTTTATGACAAAATTTTTCTAAAAAAAAGACCGTCTTTTTACGTTTCAAAAGTTTTAAGTTCATTTTGGGACGGTTCAGAAACGACAGTCGCATCACCACTTGAGAAAAGACGGTTTATGGTTCTATCCCTACCCCAAAGTATTTTTGACCTGTAATACGATCTTCAGCTCCATCTACATTTACCGGTAGGTACTGTTTAGAGTTCGCCCTTAGATTCTCTTCCAGCAGTTCGAAGTGAGACGTTCAAATCGACGTGGGTGTACTTTACCCAAAGTGATTGTGCCGTAAATAATTTGGATTTTTTGAGAATATGCATTGTATTATAAACTTCCGTTTAGGGGCCAGAATAAAGATGTAAGCATTTATAATTATATAATTTGTGAAGTTCAAATTTTTTTTTTTTAAATTTCATACCGTGGTTTTTATTTCATTATAGATGGCGTTTAATTCACGAACTCACTCGCACTATCCGAGAACAGTCACTTGAAGGACTGGAGGAGCCGAGGGAGGAGCAGCCTGTTTACAGAGGCGCAAACTCCGTGGCAGATCTGACGAGATATGAATTTAACGCGCGGCTGTTTGGATTTACTTTGTCAGGTGCATTCTTGGGTGAATTTTTGATGTACGTTGATTCTTGGGGCGAACTACGTCTCTCCACGTTTTTAGTCGCAGGTGCGATCCCTCAGTGGAATCTCAATCCAATTTTCGGTCGTATTTTGAATTGGAATCATTAAAATTGCGAAGAAAAACGGAATAGACAAGAAATGCTTCAAAATGACCGGAAAAAGTGTTCCACCACATCCTAAGAACAAGCAAATTTTCATAGCCATTGTATGGATTTGAAATTCTACCAGGGATATTAGACGCAATTTAATGTAATTGACGGGGCATTTATTTTCAAATTAGAACGACTGACCCAGAGCGATTTCGGATTCACTCAGGGCTGTTAGCGCGTTCGGAAGACACTCGCTGAAGGGGGGTAGTCGTTTATGTTGAGCTTCGACCTGCAGGCCAGATGTGCCTGGGCAATAAATCTATTGCCTCGATAAACACGCGAGGAACGCACTTTTGGCTGCTTGTCCTCTCGTGGAAACGTGTTCATTGCCGGGGGAAAATGCATTGTGCCGCCGTTTCGCCGAGTGAAAGCAGAGAGTACTCCGAGTGTCTGCCGTTCCAGCCGGTTCCTGTCGTGCCTCGTGCCGTTCCTGCTACTATATTTCGACCGAGCTCTTGGGCAGTTTGGGAAACTTGTCATTTCGGAGGAAGCTGAAGTAAAGCGAAGGAAAATGCTGCGCAATGCGTTATCAAATTAAATTATACCTGTCAGTCAATATCTTTAGCTAAAAATCTTTTTTTATATAATGAAGAATTTATTGTACACAGGCAAAATTTTCTAATAAAAATTACCGTGAAATACGGTAATCTCATGGCGAGGTTGTCTTATTGAAATTTTTAATTTGTAAAAATAATTTAATCTATATTCAAAATATATATTTAAGCAATAATATTTTCAATTAATAAATTTCAAATTAATAAATATATAACAAACATACAAATTATACTATTTTTCTTTTGTTAGCATAGAGAGTGAGGTAAAATTTTTACCGCAATGTAACGTTAGAATTTAACTTTATTCCAAAATAATTTTTGCAAGAAGGGAATTCTGCATTGATTACCATGATTTCATGGTAATTTTTTCCGTGCTGCTACGTTAAAACTTAACCTCAATGAAAAATAATTTTTACGGAAAAAGAATTCTACCACCAAGATTACTTTCATTTTCACGGTAATTTTTATTAGAAAATTTTGTCTGTGTATAGGTGAACTGGAGACGAATTGGTTTATAACCGTTTTATGACAAAATTTTATTGTTCTAAAAAAGACCGTCTTTTTACGTTTCAAAAGTTTCAAAAGTTTTAAATTCATTTGGGGATGGTTCAAATTGAGACGGAACGGTCCAAATGACAATCGCATCACCACTTGAAGAAAGATGGTCTATGGTTCAATCCCTACCCCAAAGTATTTTTGACCTATAATACGATTATCTTCAGCTCCATTTAGTTTATATCTTAAACCTTCTTGGGGCGATCAACGTCTTACCTGTTTTTTCGGCACAGCTGCGATGCCTTATTGGAATCTCAATCCAATTTTTCGGTCGTTAATAGGTGCATTTTGAATTGGAATCATTAAAATTGCGAAGAAAAAGGGAAAAAAATTCTATTTCTCGTTCTATTTTTTTGCTCATCAGTGAAACGCTTTTCCCGATCATTTTGAAACATTTAATGGGCTGAAAAATAGAATGAATTCTGAAATTTCTATTTTTTCGGTATTTCCAAGCTACCAGAGATATTAGACGCAGTTTAATGTAATCGACGGCACTTGGCATTTAGTTTCAAATTAAAACGCCTGACCCAGAGCGATTTCGGGGATTCACTCAGGGCTGTTAGCGCGTTCGGAAGAAGACACTCGCTGAAGGGGGAGTCGTCTAATGTGCCTCGGCCTGCAGGCCAGATGTATCTGGGCAATAAATCCATTGTTTTGGCGCTTTCCGGCGAAGGCGGCGACCTCTCGGACCTCAATAAACACAGGAGGAAAGCACTTTCGACTGGCCTGTCCGCTCGTGGAAACGCGGCCATTGTCGGGGGGAAAATGCATTGTGCCGCCGTTTCGACGAGTGAAAGCACAGTTTTAGTGACGCGCCGCGGAGAGTTCTCCGAGTACCTGACGCTCCAGCTGGTTCCTGTCGTGCCTCGTTCCGTTCCTGCTGTTAGATTTCGAGCGAGTTCTTAGGCAGTTTGGGAAACCTGACAATGCGTTATCGATATATTTAGCTAAAAATCTATTTTTATATAATGAAGAATTGTAAAGTCCTTATTTACTTAATAGTAAATTCTAACCTAGCAAAGAAATAATAATCGAACAATGTGACAAGTATTATCGATGATTGAAATTAATAAAACTACATCTTCAATGAAAAACGTTTCATTAATCTACTTATTAAGTAACAAATTCAATTGCCGCTAATAAAAACCAATTAAAACTCTAATTTCTCAATCCCTCGCGCAGCCAATTAAAAAAAAAAAAAGAAAAAAAGCCGATTCCCACCGTAAAGCGGCACGAGAAGTCAGCCGCGCGTAGCCGGCCATCCGCGTATCATAATCCGCGCTCGTTGCCGCGCACAATGGGCACGCGCGCCGCGCTTCGCCTCGGATTTCCAGGGAGCTCGCGCGGGCCGCCTCGCCTCGGTGCCTCGCTCGCCGCCGAAGAACCGCTTGCGACAACGCCCCCCGTTCCGGCGTCGCTTTCAGAGTAATTGCACGGAGATAACGCCCGGCGCACCTGAAACCTCACCCCGAGCGAATTGGATCAATTAGGCGGGGCTGCAGGCGATGAGTCGCCGCGTCAAAGGGCGCCGCGCGCGGCAAGGTCGCGCTTTCGTTCGATTCGACGATGGGATGTGTGCGGCTGGCGGGACGTTCGCTTTGTAGGTTGCAGGCGTGGGTGGAGGGATGGACGGGCGATTGGGGGCGGATTGGATTTCTTTTAGCGCGTCCGAGTTGGTCGATGAGTCGATCGGCTTTTCGGGAACTCTTGGCCTTTTTAAACCGACGGATAGAAGGCGCGAAAAGAGCCAGTGAGAGTTTTTAAGCTTTTTGGAAGCGACACCTCGAAGAATATCGTTTATATAGATTTAAAATCAGACACGCAATGGATCGCATCATCATCCAGCGATCTCCTCGCCGTAAACGACACCCTCCTCTCGAATGAAAATGAGCTCAAGCGAAGCTCGGCGTGCCGTCGGCAGGAATAATTTTACGGCCTCGTAAAGCCCGCCGTTCGCGAATGACGGATGGACGCGATGTTTGTTTTATCGCAAATTACCATTGCGCGTTTCGTTCCTCGAGTTAAATCACTCGCGGAGCGCCTTTTCTATCGAGCCCGAGCTCGACTCTATATGCTTTCGTTTAATTTAGCGCATCGAGTGTAGTTTAAACACTGTTAAAATGGATTATTCAGCCGGCGTGACGTTCGAAGGTTGTTGCGCGAACGTCGATGTCGAAGTTCATTAACGAAACGTTCGTGTTCCTGGGTCGGGAAACTATTTGCCCTGTCGTTTCGGTTCAAAAACAATTTATTTATCAATTTCGTTAGGTAACGAAGAGAATTTCGTAATTCCAGCGGAAAATCTTGAATCCGCAATTAAAATAGAATTAAAAATCAATTTTTACGCCTTCTTTATTCTATACTTGAGCTGCAATCGACAGAAGCACCAACTGGTGAATAATCATTTTTGAAGAGAATTTAATTACGACGAAATAAAGCAACGCGCGACGGCCAGCGGAAAGAGCTTTTGCCTTGGCGGTTAATCCGCGTCGCGCAAAGCGATTCCCCGTAAAAAGCGGAGGCAGCAAATGCGCGCGAACAACGTCGCGGGAACAAACTGAAACGGCGCAAGTTCCCGCAATTTTGCTCCTCCCCCGTCGCCGTAAGTATTCCCGAGTCGCTTGAAACTTTTCTAATAAAAGTCCCGCCCCTCTCCGGGCAATTGCGCAACTGTGTCGCGAGGAGGAACGCGCGACAAAGATCAAGAAGCGCCGATGGAAAAAAAATAATTGAATCTCCGCTGAAAACCGCTTCGACTGCACGCCTCCACGTTCGGAAGCTCGGGAGTCTTTGAAGCGGCGGCGCTTTTGGCTTCATTTTTGCTTCTTTTGTTTCTTTTGCTTGGCACTTTGGCCTGATTTTCCTTTGAACGATGTTTGCGGCTAGTCGATTTGGGGGGTAGCTTTATTTGCTTGGAATTGCATGAGAGGTGGAGAAGGTTTTAGGAAGCGGCTTCTTTCCCATAATGAAAATTTACGAGGGTTTTTCGCGTAATTTCATTCTCGTTCGAATGTTTATATATTTACTGTAAGCATATTTATTTGGAGTAGCAAAATTTTCAAGAATTCATTTGTATGCACCGTTGACACACATGTTAGTTTTAGTGCGACTATTAATAGCTACGCCATTTTAATGCTTGACTTGCATTTTGCTAGTCATCTTTTACGAGCTGTGTGAACGAAATATGAATTTTTCAAATGGCCCGCGTAAAATATCTAGGTCAAAAACGAAAAATCAATTTTTAAGCACGTTGTAAAAGGCCTTCTCGAACATATTAACTTTTTTACGTGCGTATATTATACTTGAAAAAAATGGTAAATATAATGTCCTTTTACCTTACATAAATTCCCTTTTAAGGCTTGCGCTGGAATAATATTTTTTTATGTCAGATACACTTCATAAATTTATGTAATACTGAAGAATGTACTTGCTAGAAAGTACGAAAACGATGAGCTCTACGGGCAAATGGATCTATTATGTCATATCAATTTTATGAAACGTGACGTCTGTCTAAAATAAAATCCCGTTATTCTCAGTTTTGTTATACGGACCGTAAAAAGTTCTCGCAGCCTCTTTACCATCTTTGCATTCTCTCCTGCTTGAACATTTTCCATTCCATCTGAAAAGCGACATTTCCAAAAACTTGGAGGTCCCAATTATTTAAAAAAAATTGACCAGCCGCTTCATTCCACCTGCCGGCATCTCGCAAGAGAGTATAACCCGGCCCACCACCTCCGAGGCAGCTGCGCCTTCGCCCTCAAAGGCGGGAATTCGGCCTCTCCCGCGGGGGCGTTAAATTTTCACCGCGTCCGGACAACGGAAACTCGGTCACCGGGAGAGCAGCTCACCTGGCAGTCGCCGCCCGACGTATCGATCAAACGTGGCGAGGCGGAGCAGCGGCCATCTTTGGATGTTTTTTCTTCTTTCTTTTTTTTTGTTTCTCGCTGCGCCGTCGCCGGGCGCGCGAGCGATATCGCGCGCGTAATACACAGCGCGCGTATACGAATCGGCCGCCGCGGTGATTGATCGTTCGATGACTCTGCGGCCTTGAGCGCCGCGCCGCCGGTCGAGCTTTCCTTTCGCCGCTTCTCGCCGCCCGATTCGGCGAGCGGGGCTGCGAATTTAGAGAGACGGTTTGCCTTGGGTAATTTGGATAGAGTTGCTTGGGCTCTCGGTGGGTGCGGCGTTATGCTTTCTGCTTCGAACTTGTTTTTAGGTCGGCCGAAGGTGCATTTTTTTTTTTTTCAAGTGCTTTGGAAGCTGCCGCCGTTGCTAGGCGGGCTTTTTTCTAACAATTGGGTCACGGAAAGCAACAAATATTCAGAGCAACGGAACAAAAGCCGAATCGATATTATTTATTAGTATATAGAAGCGGCATTAACCTGTAACTTTAAATTCTAAATTTCTCGATAAAAGCACCGCGGCGAAATGTATCGAGTCAATCGGATACTCGACGACTTGAAAGTTCAAGCAGAATTCACCCACCGACGCAGCTTGATTTCCGTTCATAACGAGCCTCGCTTCCGCCTGCGTTACATTCCGCCTCCAATTTTCCACGCTCCTAATATAATACGACCGCGGAGCTCTGCTTGCGAAAGCGATTAATTCGCCGTAAGCGCAGATACACAAGATAAGCGCATTCGAGCAGATACGAGATAATTATTGGCCTCTTTATCGTCGCCATTGTTTCGATAAGATTGACTGCTCTCGAAAGTACGCGGGGGGAACAATTTGGCTCGTAAAAATAATAACTGCTTCGTAGGTCGATTGGGTTCGACTTTTTCAGGATATCGAAGCTGCTGATTTGAATGGAGCTGGAATTACGAGATGAAAGATATAGCCGCGACGGAGAGAATGAGAAGGTTATCTAAAGCACGTGATAATACCGCTTGTCACGCAGCTAATCAATTGGCGCTAATGCCGATGCTATAATTAGTCGTAGATAGGCGCTGCGCGCCGACCGGAGTACGTATGTTTATCGGTCTATTTCGAAAAAGCGCACGTTACTTATCGAGATAGCGCCGAGCGGCTCGAACGGTTATTTTACTCGAAAGCCGAGCGGACTCCGTACTCCTCCGACGCTCGAACGGAGAAATCGCAATCTCTCGCAAAGATCAAAGGCTGACGAGCAGATTTCGAAAAATACGCTCTTCCAACCGACCGCAAGCACCGCCCCCCGTCGAATAGTCTCCAAACAAGCAAAATCCTCCCGAGAGCCGCGCCAAAAGCCTTCCTCGAATTTCAGCGGCAGCGAATGTATATAAATATATGTATATATATGTATATATCGGAAAAGGCAGTCCGGCGGAAAGGGTCAACGCTGCGAGATCCGGCTCACGCGATGGTCAAAGAACTCTCGGCTACTCGGCTCGCGTGACGCGCGCGGATGCTTGGCTTCCTTGTGTTGCGCGCGCGCGCGTGTATACACGCCGTGGGTTATGCCGCCGGGGCTCGCTCTCGTTTCGCCGCGCACAAACGCGCCGGCAAAGGCAAAGGGAGATACGCTGCTTTTGCGACAGCGGCGCTTTTGCTCTCTCTCTCTCTCTCTCTCTCTCTCTCTCTCGCCTGCCTTTCGGAGAGGAGTTTACGTACAATCGCCGCGGAGTTTCCGATATTGATTTCGGCGTCGAGCTTGTACTGTGTAGTCGAGGAGTGGATTTTTGCGGGTATTTTCGCAGTTGGGAAAGTGTAATTAGCCGGAGAGGGGGGGGAGGAGTGCAGCGGGACGGTGGAAACTTGATTTCTAATCGGTGGAGAATAATTCGCACGCGAGCCTCGCAATCGAGGCGTCCTTTTCGGTGCCTTGGCTGTTTGGCAATTCTGGAAAACGATTGGGCGCAACTGATATCGTTCGCAATTATTCCGATATAGCGGGGCTTTCCGCGAAATTTTCAAACATCGAGTGCAGCTAATTATAAAACGTCGCTCGTACTCATAATGTGCAATTAAATTTAATCTTCCGCGATAAGCGATAAAAATAATAATTTAATATTTAACAAGCGCAATCTCGTTATAAAATAAAAAGCGCAAAAACAGTATACATTAAAATTCCTCATTGACTCGCAGTATACACCCGAGCACAGCTCTCCGTCGATTCCGCTCTCCGCGTCATTCGCACCAAACGAACGCCGATACACCTCGTCGCCGACGATTCGTTTCCGATGATAATTCCGACACGATCGCCTCTCTCGCGGCTCGCCGATCGAGACCTAAAATTAGCCGACAACAAACCCCCTCCCGCGATCGGTCGCCTCTCCTCCCTCGTCCGCTGGAACGGTCGGGTGTCAGCGGTAGCAGCTGGACAGCTCTCTCTCTCTCTCTCTCTCTCTCTCTCGGTAGCGGTTCGAATCGCGGAGAGAGAGAGAGAGAGAGAGCAAAAAGGATAAAAATATACGACGCGGGCATGTGTACGCGCGGCGCTCTTGGCAGGTTATGCTAACGAACCCGGGCAGCGGCCGCGCGCGCCGAGCATCGCTTAGCAACAACGCTCGAGCGAGCTTGAGAGACTTGCTTCCCGAGCGCGAGAAGTGCCGTTTTCTCTCGGCTCGAGTTACCAACGCTCGCGAACGTCGGCGGGGGCTGGCTTGATTTTTGGCAGTTCGGCTATCTTTCTGTACGCTTTCCTCGCAATTGTCGAGTTATCGCTCGGGGGGGGGATCTTTGCTTCGCGATCGAGGAATGGAGTTTCCGCGCAGCACCTGCACGTTTCTACCGTCGCTCGAGAGTTTATCTGATCGCGGGGGGCGGTTTCGAAGTTCTGTCGAACGTCGTTTTCGATGTAGGTCGGACAGTAGTTGACGTATTGGAAATTTTGAGGAAGCGGGGAGTTTATTGAATTTAGTCGACGCATTACGTAAATCGTAACGAGATTGTTCGGTTGAAACTTGGCGAACAATTCAATGAAATGTATTACTTAACAGCTGCAGAAGCGGAATAAACTTCAAAGTTAATAATAAAATATGATCGTAATCTAGAAAAACAGTGTATAGCATTTACTGTGCGAGTTTGTAACAAATAATCTAAATGTTGGGACGTACATTGAAAAATAACAAGCAAGATTACATTCTTCTCTCGAAGGTCGGAAGCTACACGATCCTCCAGAAAACGGAGTCACTTTCTCCAGCGAGATAAGCCCTAATATCCGCTTAGACCCAACAGTTGGCAGTCAAAGTGCGTCATTAAGGGGGGGGGAAGGAGGAGCGATTCATGCGGCTCGCTCCTTTTCAACCAACTCCTCGATCGCGAACATTTCGAAAGAGAGAAGGAGAGCTTTGAGTCAGCGGCCGTCGACCGCATATGGCTGTCCTTGTTCCTTTGAGGGCTTGCAAGTCTTTCGGAGCTGGAGGAAAGTTGGCCGAATCGTGCTTTAGATTGGGCCGAGAGTGCATTGTTTCGCATTGCTTCGGTAGAGAATCGCTGTAGTTGATATCGATTGTCCGTCTAATATCATTCGACCTATTTCTAAATCGGAATTTTGTTAGCGGGACTTGATTTCTGCGCGTCAAGTTAATTGCATCGATGGTGGTACTCGCAACTTCAATTAGCCGTTTCGTTGGTTTTGATCAGTATCGCTGGTGGTGATCTATTAATAACACATTTTACAGTTTGAGGACAATTAGGTACAGGGAAAGCTTTGAAAATTCAATCAACAAATTATATACTGCAAGTTATGAAGTATTTCGATATCTGGGATCGATAAAAAGTATTTTAATGACGAGAAAAATAATGTTCTAAGTGGCTATTGAGCGAATGTTTTATGAAATGAAAATAGTGCTTTAATAAAGTGCTTTTTTTTATCTTCAAAATACTCAACATCGGAATTTTGCGGTTAATACCACAATTTTTCTTATCCGCGTAACTGTGCACTCTGTAATCTGCTTTTATTTTGCGCAAAATCCGCGTTTTGCTTATACGCTCGAAAAAATTATCAGGAACCCAATATTGCGAAACGGAGAGAGAGCAAGAAAAAAACTGTTTCGCCAAAGCCAACGATAAATCCCGTTACCGTCGGACTAATGAAATTAACGAATTTAAGGCCGTAAATCGGAGAGCTCTGCTCATTCCGCGAATATAAATTACGAGAACTCAGCGGGTACGGAGAGGCGATTCGTCGAGCGCGAGAACAGATTTACCGCGCTCGAGAGGTCAATATTTAGGACGATAATTCCGCCCGTCGGACTTTATATCGTCGCAAGTGACCAATTTGGGTAATTTATATTTAATTTTGCCCAATTGCAAATGATTCGCTTTCTATTGGCCGGTGCGCGCGGACTCTGTCGGCGAGTTCATACCAGTACACCCAGATAAATCTCGCATCCGTATTCTTTTGTCACAAGAGTCAAGCTGTCGTCGATCCGAGCAATTTCGTTTCAAAGGTCTTGAATTTTCAAATCGGCTTTTTCTTTCTCGATTATTAAACAAATATTTAGACGGAATTTGAAGCAAAAGTGAATTTTGATCTTGAAAGCGTTTGATTGACTGCAGCGGATAAGGTAGCCGTTCTTACGTAGATACTATCTTACCAATACTTAACAAAAATGTATTTTTCCAAGATTACGTAACGGCCATCAGAAGCACTTGAAACAACCAGCATTTTTATTTTACCCAATCCATCAGCGAACGAGACAAAAGTCCCGCAGCCCACGAAAAAAAGTACCCGATTTACGCTAAAACGTTTGAAAAACGTTTCGCTCTGCTCCCCGCGCCTCGAACGGCTCCATTCAGCCATTTCCGGCGGATCGTCCCTAAACTCCCTGCTATCATTGATGGCGAAACGAGTGCAGGCCCGTCTCAAGCCTGGCGCGAAAGAAACGCGTCGCTTGGGCTCTAGAAAAAAGCGTCGGACGTAAATTGGCCGGTCGACCGGACGAAAAAGCCGAGGACGGGAACGAGAGACGCCTCCGGGAGAGAGACGCAGACATGGCGGCGTTTGCTGATGTGGCGAGAGCGTGTCGTAACCGTTTTTCCCTGCGATGCGCCGCAGAGACCCACGCCGAGACACACCGCTCCGCTTCGCGTCGGCGGAGCGACATCTGCACGACGGCCGAGGGGCTTCGGTACGGTAGGAAGCGACTGGGTGGCCGTCGGTGCGATCGGAGGACGGTGAGGGGAGTCGACGGTAGATGGCGCGCGGAGGCGGTTTTGCGGGTAGCTTTCGGAATTTCGATGTGAATGATGTTTTTGTGAAAGTCAGTCTTTTTATCGCTTCGCCGAGATATGACTTTCGGGCGATAAACTTTTATGCCTGCGGGCGATGCGAGCAAAAAGTTTTACTGAATATTTTTATGACCTCGAGGGTCAAATGAGGCTAAAACGACGAAAATGAGAAATGGAATCCTTTGAATTTTCTTGATTTTATTTACCGGGCTGTCTCGCGAATTTTCGAGGCAATGCAGTTGAATTTGAGAGGCAATAATTTTAGGACGAATTTTATTACAATGCTTGATTTGTTTTACGACCAAAACTATATGTTCATTTTTACTTATTAACAGAATCTCGATAAAATTTTTATTAATAAACAATGTTTTTTTTTTTTCTTCGCAGTGCGCAGACTTCGTGAAGGCCGGCGCTGAACAGGGTCAGACGCCGTCGGATGTAGTTTTGATGGCAGACATTACGTTTTCCTGCGTAGCAGATCCGCAAGCTGCCAAAGAGGTGAGTAATTCTCCGGGTTTTATTTTTCTACTTTTTAGGTGGCTCTTTTTATTCCTGCGCGCAGAAACGAGACCAACGCGGTTTAAAAATAAAATTCAAGTTCCTTTTGAGAGAGTAATAAAAAAAAAAATGTTATCTCTAAATTCATTTAGTTATTGTGATGATGTCAATAAAGTAACTACACGGATAAAAATTTTCTAGTAAAAATTACAATAGTACATTTTAATTTCATCACAGACTATAAAAATCTAAAAAAATTTACGAGTTCAATGATAAATTTTCATATTTAAACTTGTAAAATCTGCTAGGAACATGGTAATTTTTTTAATTTTTACAGTCTGCGATCAAATTAAAATGTACTGTTGTAATTTTTACTAGAAAATTTTTATCCGTGTACAATCAATGAATAACAAACATGAATTTGACATTTAATAAAGCGTTTTTCGGTTCGGTTGCGTATACTTTTTTTGCACAAATCGATGGAATCGGGCCTAATCAAAGTCACGTCCATCCATTAAACGATCAACCGATTAAAATAATGATCGTTCTCGCGAACAATAATCGAAATGCTAATGAATGACTCGTCCCTTTACAGATGGTGTTTGGCAACTGCGGCGTGCTGACCGAGATCACGCTGGACAAGGGCTACGTCGAGATGACGGGCATCGACGCGGAGACGTCCGCGGACATCGCGGAGGCGATCACCGCGAAGGGCGCCCGCTACCTGGAGGCGCAGGTCCAGGGCAGCAAGGTCCAGGCGGAGGAGGGCACCCTGGTCATACTGGCGGCGGGCGATCGTCAGCTATTCGACGACTGCAGCAGCTGCTTCGGCGCGATGGGCAAGAACACCTTCTACCTCGGCGAGGTCGGCAACGCCTCCAAGATGAACCTCGTGCTCCAGCTGATGGCCGGCATCACGCTCGCCGGCCTCGCCGAGAGCATGGCTCTCGCCGACAGGGCCGGTCTGCAGCAGAAGGACGTGCTCGAGATCCTCGAGCTTACGTCCCTCGCTTGCCCGGCGATAATCGACAAGGGCAAAGGTAAAAGCGCTTGTCCTTTTCTTGTTCAATTGTCGTTTGATTTCAATATCGTACAGTAGTCTCGTAGTTGGATGACTTTGGGTATTGTGCATTATTAAATGATTATTTACTCTTTTTTCAGCGATAATTGAGGGCGGATTCGTCACGCAACTGCCGCTCCAGCACATGCAAAAGGATTTAAGACTATCACTGAGCATGAGCGACCAGTTAGAACAACCAATGCCTCTGGCTGCAACGGCAAATGAGATCTACAAACACGCTAAACGACTTGGCTACGGCGAACACGACGCCTCAGCCGTCTACATTCGCGCCAGGTTTTAAACCAAGAAACACCGAAAAAGAACGAGCTGAGAACCAACCAACTGTATGCGCGTAAACCGCCTCTTTCTGATCATGCGATTGCAATATTACTGTCTTAAATAGAAATTATCTCATCTGTATGAAGCTCCAGAGCAGAAAGCTTCTCGATGGTAAATTGGGTGTAAAACTGAGATGTTTTAAGACGAAAGTTTGGAATTACTTTGAGATTGGTAGTATATTTTATGAGCGAAAATTCGTGATTGGTTGGAGAGATTTGACGATAGACGATATTGATCATGGACCGAATCACGAACTTTTGTCCGTTACTGCCAAACTGAAAGGTAATTAAACTTAATAGTAATGACTGGATTTAACGAATGCAAGAGAGTGTTTTATTTAGGCGCAGTTACCGATATTGCAGATTCACAATTTTTTCAATTTTATTTGAAAACTTTTTAAATATTCTTTTTGGAATGTCTTTTTCTAGATAAAAACAAAGTGCAAAACAATACACTAAAAAATACTAAAATTAGATTGCAAAACTTTCGAACCTGCAATTGTCGGTTTCCTTGACTAAGTTTGATTAACATTTTGATACGTTTTACTCCCAATTACCGTTGAGTAGTAGTGCACCTGCGACTGAATTATTGCAAGGAGCTAAGACATTGGTTAATGGATACAAAGTATCTGAAGATAAGCTAAAGAATTTATGCATTTTATTGCATAGGAGACAGAAAAGAACAAGATAAATTTTGTTTTTTTTTTTAAACTTCCATATGTGAGACGACAGCGATATCACTACTTTTTACAATCATTTCTTCTAAATAATATTTCTTTATACTTTTTTTCTTCTAGCTATAAATACTTGATACAATTTTATTGTTAGAAACTTTGACGATCGAATAAAATAACTTTTATATCATTTAAAGGCTTTTTTTGTGTGAATCAATGACCATAGCAAATCACTACTGCACATCATTTGAAACTTGCAGCTTTATAACTTGAAAAATTTTGACTAATAATCAAATTCCTAGTGGTCTTTCTATTATTTTTTTTGTAATTTAATGGAGAAGCATTTGTTTTTAAGTTTATGAATTTTTGAAATATTATGATGTGTAATAATTTTGAGAAAACAGAAAAAGAAAGAGGACAAAGGCTTATTGATCTTGGCTTGTCCGATTTGTACTCTGATGAGCGATTAATTTGAAGTGCCTTATCAAACATTTAAAACATGCTTTAAGTGAACTGAATCTTTTTTATGTAATATTTTGTTTCTGCTTTTACCTTAACGTAAAAACCAATTTTATTCAAAAATACCAAAGGCACACATCATATAAGCCCTTTTATTTTAACTCTTAGCTGTTAATAATTACAAAGAGAAGAATGAAAAATGTCCGACGAGTCAACAATGATTTTAAGAAAATAAGCCGCCATATCGTTCATCGTCTACTTCAATAGTAAAACGTAAATATTATTGACCAATGTCAGTATAAGTCAAAGTCTCTCTTGTGTTTCTCACAAATATTGAAAACACTATATTTTTGTTACTCATTTTTAACAGATTATATTAGGTATTTTACCCGATAATTTAATAAATAAAGATCTAACCTTATAAATAATTTAGTCTAATTTTAGAAGGGTTGATTTAATTAAACTGAATGGTAGCATTTATAGAAATTATATACAAATGACAATATTGACATTGGTTTTTCATATATTTGGACATTTAACTGAATATATTACTTTGCAAAAACTAAAAAAAAAACAAAATTGTAAATGATAAGATAGATATTAAGTGCGGTAAAAAAATATCTATAGATTGCAATTAAAAACATGTGAATGCATAGCGTGAAGAAAGGCATAAGACAAAAATGCAAGATTGAAATATACTTAGGTGGAGTTGAAATTTAATATTAAAATAGAGAAAAAATGTGTAATATTGAAATGATATATGTATATGAAAATGCGATTGTTCTAAGAAAAAGAAAAAAATTAAATAACAAGATTAAAAGGTAAATGTCTTCAGTACAATCTGAAGTATCTAAGGATTTGCTTCGCAATTTATTTTCATTTTTGTTGATTTTCCATGTAAAATATGCAGTTACGATTTTAAACTTAAAAAGCATTTTATATTTTTTAAAACGAATCACAGTAATTTACTTTCATCATTGAATACCATAATGAATGTATGGTAAAGAATGCATGTTTAGTTTTTGTATATAATAAAAGTGGATTTGTTTTGTGCGACAAATTTTTCAAACGTGTAATAATATGACAAGTTCTAGACAAAAGCAGACCGCAGAAGTGCAAATTGCAATATAAAACAGGAACAGATATTCAAGTGTATAGATCTATACGCTTAGCTACAAAAGATAATCTGAGAGTAAGAGAGAGAAATGGGTGAGAAAGATTATAAAAAAATGTGTGTTGAAGGCGAGGATATAATGCGTAATTGCAGGTTTTGCGGCGCATCACGCGAACATGTTTTTGTCAAGAGATACATCGGTTTTTTGAATAAATATATCTATTTGATTTTATTTTAAAAAATAACTTTTATAATATGTGTAGTGCGAGAGAGCGATACGTAGAGGAAATAATTTAACGCGTACGTTTTTTCTTGTATTTACTATATGTATGTATACTATTCAAGCTGCATCTATCAAGGAAAATGCATTATCATTTTATCTTATGTTTATTAGGACATTAAATGACATTTCGAATTTTACATTTGGGTGTTACAATAAAGTGTTAAAATACTTTTATTTGTTACATTTTTATATCACCTAGTACACCTATCTAATTTTTCATTAATTTCTAATTAAATTTTCATTGTACAATTATCTTTTTTACTTTTTTATGAGAATAAATGAACAATTTTGGATAATTTTGATCAAAAGAAATAGTTTTGCCAGATAAGTGATTGCATAATAATTTTGTTTACATTTTCTAATAGTTATTTTCTTTGATTCTTTTTTTAATGAAATTAATAGCAATATACAGAGTTATACAGTTGCAAAAGTACGGAACACAATTACAACCGATTATTTTTTTCCCCGAATACACATGAAAATGATACTCTTGCCTAGATGATTATGTAGTTTGCGTAGTACAGCCACGTGCATATTTGCACGCAAAATATTTCAAACTCACTTACTGTTTGTGCGGGCGAATAAAAAGGTAAACCAGGGCAAATAGTAGCTTCCGTTGCATGTGGGAAACAGCTTGAAGTGTAAGTCAATAAGTTGCGAACTGAGTAAACATACATAATTCGATATTTTTTACGTATATACTTTTAGTAATATACATGATTTAATATTCATCCGTTGTAGCAGAGTAGGGGCATCAAACTGATAACAATTTCAATTTACTTTTAAACTAGTTATGTAAGTATTATGTAGACCTTTTTAAAGCATTAAAGAAAAGTATATCTGATAAGTTAAATGACATGCAAATTAAAATTAACAATGATCTAATTGTTTGACAGATATGTTAATTAAAGAACTTTTTACGAAAATATCATATTTTTTGCTTTAGTTAAATATACTATTAGATAAAGAATTTATTTTCATTTTATATCTAATTAAATAAAATTAATAGTTTACAAGAATTTATGTAATTTCACCTTACGTGTAAGCAGTAGTTAAAAAAAATTCTATCGAAAAACTTTCAATTGGATTTTTTATTTTACATTAAAAGAAAAAGTCTTAAAAATTAATAAAATAGTAATACAGAAGTTCGAATTATAAATTAATTTTATTTTTAAAAAGTAAAAATCCGCTAATAATTGTTAATTTTTGTTAACTTTAAATGACACTTCGCGTGGCTTATTGTTCTTTAGTACAGGATCTGAAATCGATGTACATCCAACAGATTTAAAGTCGAGATTATTCTTTCGTAAAATGGAGATAATGTAAAACAAGTTTTTTTTTTTTAAACAAGTGTGTCATTGAAAAACGCACTTTTAATAAGCTGCTTTCTAGAACACTGATTGTAACCGTGTTTTACTTATCTAAAGCGTTTTGACGCACTTTGTCTTTTGTAAATTAGTCTTTCTCTTTAGTCGGTAGAAACAAAAGCAATTATTTTACTTTTTCGGAAATTTTTTAAATTAACTTTTAAATATACATCATAAAACGTTAAAAATTTTTATTGGTTTCGAGAATTTGTATAAAAAGTAAAAATGACTATCATTTCTTTTTGATTCACGTAATAAAAAAATTGATGATAAAATACGTATTTATAAACAATAATTATAACAAATGACAAAAATAAATTGTAATCTCTAATTTTTTTACTATTCTAAAGTGCAAGATTAAATGTTTATGTGACATTTAAATTATTAAAAAAATAGTGCTATAAAAATTTATCAAGGAATTTATTACACCGTTCTATAAATAAGCTGTGAGAGTTTTAAATTCCATAATAGTTTAAGAAATGCTACCGCTCTCACAGTGAAAGCTTTAAAAATAACCTTCAGTACCATTTTAAAGGTCTCATATTTCTTGAAAGTTATCCTTTACGATAATGCTGATGCAGATATCAAAATATGCGTTCAACAACTTTACAAACCTATCTTAACTATTTACATTTTACTAAAAAATATAGTTCTTATAAACTTTATATTGATTAGCAAAAAAATCGTTTTATATAAATCATTGGTTTTCTAGCATTTTATAATTTGCGGAAACATGAGTTTAAATTCAATCGCAGCTTCTTACATAAATGAAAGTTGGAAATCTAAAGCTAATTGTATTGTTAATGAGATAATAAACGAAGCGGAAATTCTAACATTCTAATGTCATAGTTAGGCTTCGATTTTTGTTTATTCTTCCAACCTCATCCGAAACCTTTCACTATTGATTTCCTTTCACTAAGGGACCTTTCACTGTCTCTCTGTAAAACTTAAAATTAAATAAACTCTGGGATTAAAAAAGTTGTTTGGTTATAGATTTAAAAAAAATTGTATTGAAACGTTACTATAATGTCGGTAAACTCTTTTTGATTGACATGTAATGAAAATCTACTCTTACCTGTCAATATAACAAATTGAATTTATTTCTACATTAAAATTGTTTGTTGTGCAGAAAAAGGCGAGCTTCTATACTTGTTACGCAAGGCAAATATCGAATTAACAAACATTAAAAAAGTACAGTGATCTACGATCGCTTGCGCGTATAAATAATTCGATTTGATAGCTGCCTAGTCATCGGGATTTATAAGTCGATCCGGCGAAAAAACATCACGCAACATTTTGCAGCCTTTAGCTCTAAAGTAACCCCCCGACTCTCTCGGGGATCGCATTAGGCGTATTGTGTCCTACTTTCGCGGCGCATTCAAAATTTAGGCGCGCTCGTGACCTGCAAAATGAAATTCCTATTACACGAATGGATCAATTTTGCAGTTTCGGCGATGCATCAAACTCGGATGATAAATCGCCGAGGGCCTCGTTACTCGTTTGGCAGAAATATTTTTTACGGCGTCCATCCATGGATTTGAATAAAAAAGCGATTCACATAAATTAAAAGTAACGGGTGTCGGAGTTGAACGGTAAGCTTTTGATATCAATGGGTGTCCGAGACTTTTAACAGAGGAGATTCGGAATTTCGGCTAAGTCGCGTATCCTGACAAAACTTTCGGAATCTCCTTTAAAAATCCAATTTCTTTAATTGCAACGTAAATCCGCACTTGATGCCGTTTTATTTACATTTACGCAGAAGAAAATTTCTCGTTGCCGTGTAGTTTCACGTTTCGACTTGCTAAAAGTTTTGCTTTATCATTCTCGGGAAGTTTTCGAAATTTTTTAATCTTTCGAACGTTTTTACTTTGTACATATTTAAAGATGAAAACCCGATTAATGCCTGCATGAGATTGTGAAAGCAGAATCCTACTTCGAGTTTGTGAAACAGGCGAGTTAATTCATTGGAAAAAAGCCACGGCCTTCTGAAACTTCTAATCCCAAAGAATGGCTTTAATTAATCAACAAGTTACTTTTACACCACAATCGAGAATAGGATTTCACATCCTCTTATAGAAAATTGAAAACAGTCGTTTTTTTTTTTTTTAATTATTCGCCAGTAATGAGAATTCCTCGAAGTCGCCATTTAAAAAGTGATTCCAAATCGTTTCTCCAAACCTTTACAAATTCAAAAATCAAACAACTCCTTTGACGCCAAGTTCCTCGAACGAGAATCCATCATGAATATTCAGATTAAAGAAAAAAAAAAAAAAAAATCCTGCTTCCAGCCTCTGCGAAATATCGGAGATTGCGCGTTTTCCCCGAAGCACTTCTCGAGATGCAAATCTCTCTTAACTTCTAATACATAAGATCGTGATTTTCTCTGATAAACTGAAACGTTAATTGTGAGAGAGCACGATAATGATACCGCTCGGATGCGAGAGCAAACCAAGGATTCATCAGGGGCCGTAAATCACTTTCATATTACAATCAATTTGCTTACTCTCCCGTCCAAGCAACAATTTCCAAAGCGTATCCATTATCCAATATCCCCCTAAACTTCGCCTCTCCTTATTTACTACCAATTTTCTCAACCATTTACCGATAATAAGACGAAAAGGAAAAAAGATTAGTCTCGGACGGAATATCTTGTTGAGTTTAACAGGGTTATATAGCAGCCTAGAAGCTAATTCGAGGAAGTTAGAGCTTCGGAAGCTCGCGCAAGTTTCAAGGAGGCGCGTATATATATATATATATACACGGCCCTCGACTCCGCGGAGCGGAGCTCCGCACGACGGGCACTGTTTCGCGCAAACTGCAACAAGCTTTCACTGACACGTTTGCTTTAGTTCGTTCACTTCGGCTTAGCCAAAAATTCGCATTGTGCCGCGCGCCGTGCTGCCAGGGAGTTATTGTTTCGATTCACGGCGAAGTGCCAGCTTTGGGTATACGCTGTTTAACGTAATCGGCAAAAGAGTCGTTTTTTCTTTCAAGGGTACGAGGAAAAATCAATTCGTTTGCGAGTTAAAAATTTAAATAACGTGGAATTTAAAGGTGCTCGATAACAGCGCGCGGATTCTTAACTTCGATTAATTAGCCGAGGAATACAGTGAAGAAAAAAAGCAGTTTCGTGCCAATGATAAAGACATGCGATACACGGGTCGTTAAAAATAGTTGAAAAATCCTGTCGCAAGGTCATTACCTTCAATAAACTTTTTGTATTCGCAACAGCATCTTTTTACAATAATTGAGTCTAAAACGGACGGTCAATTCCAACGGCGACTATACATATATAAACGTCTTCCAGCCCACCTTTGCAGCAAGCGCAAAAAGCCACTACCCGCAATTACCCGAGCGATCGTTTTTAAAGAGCCGGCTCGAACGGCGGGGCGGCGCTGCGAAAATCAAGACCTCAAACCGTCCTCGAAAAAAAGCACAAATTTCCACCTTTCGACCGTTTCGGCCGCAAAAGGGCCCACCGGGCTTAAGGCGATCCAGTCCTCCGAAAAAAAAAAGAAAAAAAAAAAGTCAAGGCCGCGCCGAAATCCTCGGGGTGCGCGACGCATTCCCTTACGGGCACGCGCTCCTGACGGAGGGGGGGTTATAGTTATACGCGCTCGCTCCTCAAAGAAAACGCTCTCTCGCACGCGCGGCTCTGTGTGCGAGAGAACGGCTGCGACCGATGACACCTGTAGCTCGCGCTCTCTCTCTCTCTCTCTCGCTCCTACCGGCGCGGCGCGAGCGAGCGAGCGGCGGAGAGAGCAGGCAGCAGCAGCAGCCAGCCAGCCAGCCAGCCAGCAGCTCGATTCGGCGAGCCTCAGTCCCGACGCGACTCTCCGCGTGTTTATATCGTTAAGGCGCTTGCGCTCGCTCGGCTCTTTAAAAGCGGGCAAGCACGTGAAGCCCCCCCACCCCGCGGACCCCGCGCGCACGCCGCCACCAGTCAGTGTCCATCTGTCTCTCTCCTCCAGTGTGCCGTTCTGTTGTGCTCTCCGCGGCCGCGCGCGACTTCGCCTTTCGATTTTCGCCGGCGCATGCGCGATGTAGGGGAACCGGAGAGCCAGCCTTCTCTCCCCTCCCCCCTGCCTATACAGG
>UCOM01001555.1:0-39096 GCA_900474385.1 Ormyrus pomaceus
TATAGATAAATGAAATTTCAAAAATATGTTTGAAATTCGCATAAGGAATAAATTTCTAATATTTGTAATAAAATTAGAGCGCGCCTGAATGTCGCTTGTGCATTAAATAACGGTAAATGTTTTTCTTCTTATCTGGTCGAAAAAATTTTCTTCAAACCGTTCCGGCCTACGCGACGAATGAAGCTGAAACAATTATCCCCGGGATAGTTTAAATCTCAAGTTGGACAGCTTCCTTGAATGAAAGTTTTAATCGAAATGCACAAACAGCAAAACAAAGCTCTCAAAACTTTTCTACGCGCGGCATCTTAATCCAATTAAAAGTAAACTCCTAAAATACACCCGATTTAAAGCAGCGCGCCCTCAACCTACGATCGAGATGAAAGCTAGCAATCCCGGACTCGCGAAAAAAAGCTCTCCGCGATTAGGGAAGGGGGAATCCAACATTATCGTCGGGCATAAATAAAGAAAGCAGGAGTTTTATGAATATTTATGGCGAAGCTTGTCGAGCAAACAAAACGCTAACTGGTGGCCAATTTCGCGCTTCGGTATCGATAGTCCATTATTGGAGGATTAAAGTTGATGTGCGATAGACGGGAGAGAAACAGAGCTACCGATGAACGGCTTAAAGAGCCGCATCCTATACCGTTTCCTACTCCGGTAGCGGAAGGCTCTTGTTTACAAGGTAAACGCTCAAAGTAATTCATCGTCGCGCGAGAGAGACTCGCGAGCAAATCCGTTAAAAGGACATTTCTCATTAGCGCCGCTGTTGCTATTATCGGGCTTGTTGTCTTGCTAAAGTGCAGTCGCAGCCACTTTGAGCTTATTTTAAAGAACTCGAGACTGGGTGAGCGACTTTTTTTAGTGCAAACAGCGACGGGGATAATCGGCGAGAATCGAATAAGGATCGCCTGGTGCACGTAAAAAGTATTCGGAAATAAAATCTTAATGATTGTTTTTACAAAACGTAAAGGCAAACCGATTTTTAGCTATTAGAATTATATTTGAGGCAAATGAATTTGAAAATAAAAGAGAACGTTGTAAAGCCTTAAAAAATTATTTTAATGAAAAGGCAAATTGTCTATAGCACCCGTAAAATAACGCAACTTTATTTTATTATCAATGAAAATTTTATAGCTGAATATCCTGGGTACTACAGAAATCATCAAATTTTCAAGTTTCATTATTTTTGCATGCGCCAGGTTTTTTATACGCGATGCAACCCAGTTTGCACCTCGTTTCATTGGGGAAAAAAAAAAAAAAAAAAAAATGGCAAGATTTAATTTTTGCCGACTCGCGCAATTGAGCTCTAAAATGGAGATAAGTATAAAGGCGTGTCGGAGAGGTAAATGGCTCACCATGGTGTCCTTGACGCGGTCGACCGGCTGGAGCAGCACGGTGGCGGTAGCCGCGGCGGCGGCGGCTGCCCGGTGCTGGTGGTGCGCGTAGGCGAGGTGGTGCGTGAGCTGGTGCGGCTGGTGGCCGGCCGCGGCGGCGGCGGCGGTGGCTGCGGCCGCCGAGACGATGCTCGCGGTGCAGCTGCAGGCGCAGACGCTGCAGGCGAGGCTACAGCTCTGGTGGTGGTTGAGCTGCTGGTGCTGGTGATGGGTGAGCTGGTGGTGCTGCTGGTGCTGCTGCTGGTGCTGCTGCTGGTGGTGGTGGTGGTGCTGGTGCTGCTGCTGGTGCTGGTGGTTGGCGAGGGCCAACTGGCCGAAGGCTGCCGCCGCCGCGGCGGGGTTCCCGTGCTGCTGCAGCGGCGGGGCCCCTGGCAGCGCTCCTCCCGCGCTCGCTGCTCCTGCTGCCGCTGCTGCTGCGGCTGCCGCTGCAGCACCGCCCGCGACGCCGGCCGGCACGAACGAGTACGAATGAAAATACGTGGTGGCGCCTGAGGCGGCTGCCGCTGCGGCGGCGCGGGCTGCGGCCTCGACACCGAGAAGGGCCGCTGTCGCCGCCGCGGTTGTCTGCTGCTGCTGCTGGCTCGGGGGCTCGGCGAGCAGCTTGCCTCCCTTCAGCGGGCTCGAATCCTCGTAGCCGAGGCTCGCGAACCTCGAGTAGCCGCTGATGGACTTGCCGCCGCCGCCGTTAGCGTTCAGCCAGGAGTCCTGCTGCTGGTGCTGCGACCAGTGGAAGCGCAGGCCGCCACCGAGATTCGCGAACGATGGCTCGCCGGACCACCACAGCTTGCCGCCGTCTGTGCTCTCTGCCGCGAGGAGCCAACAGCTAGGACTGGGCCTGCATGCGGGGGAACCTGTTTTTCACTGCGAGCAAGGCCCCGCTTCCGCGGCCTTCATCGGCTCCCCTTTCTACGAGGCTTTAATTGAAACGGCGTAGGTCAACGGGTACTGGCCGTCCAGTAACGCAGCATCGAGCGGCTGCTTTCGCTTATTTTCCTTGCAGCTACTCCGAGTACCTAGAGTGGGAGTCCTTCCCTCTCTCTTTCTCTGCACGTGAGTGGGGAACGCACGCGGGCTTTGCCTCCCGTCTCTGTGGCTCTATTTATAGATAGAGTATTTATATGCTGATTGTCACTCGCCGGGACTCGGCGAACGCACAGGTGAGACACTTGTTTTGATTGTGCTGGATATGCATATGTTAATTCAACCTTAGCCTTATAGCTACAGTATATCAATATATAATGTTTTTAGTAAATATACGCTTATAGACACGATTAGATTCAGGGAAAAAAAACGTACGAAGAGGCTGTGTGGATCACAAGGTTAGTTTAGTCGATTGTATATTCGCCTATGATTGTAGGGTCTTCCGATATATCTGATAGTCTTCCGCTGCTTTCCTCCGATTATATTCTTCGGTTTCTGCTTCCCGGCCAACTTTCGGACACTCGACCCACTTCTTATCTACTGGACTTGATTGTCTTGACGCGTTTCTCTCGCCGTGGCGACCTTATGCGGTATCGTACATTTAATATTTATCCTTAAAAACAGTGATTTCTTTCCTATAATATACGTATTGTGTATATGCGATTTTACATCGATTGTCGTGGAGGAAGAGTTTGTACAGGGTGCGAGAGACGGAGAGATCGATCGGGTGCAAAGTAGATGGAGGACGAGTTGCGTCGGACCCTCTCTCAGGTGCGTGTGTGTATATACGTGTCTGGGCTCCCTTCGGAATTCCTTCGGCCCGAGTCACTCACTCTCCTTTTAAAGTTTCGCAGCTCGATCTCTCGCGAGTGTCGCGCGGAGGTGTATGCAGGGCCGCTGGCAGCGCGCGCACTAGGACGATCTTATCTCGACGCTCTTCTCACTCTCTCTGCACGTGTCGGTGGCAGCCTCTCGGTGCACGCGCGGCGACTTCGGCGGCGGCGGCTGCGGCGGCGGTGGCGGACAGGACAGGACAGGACAGGACAGCTGAGCGAGACAGGAAAGAGAGAGCGAGAGAGCGTGTGCGGGAGGCGACAGAGAGAAAGGGAAAGGTGTGACAGACAGACAGAGAGAGAGAGAGGAAAGAGAGAAAGAGAGAAAGAGAGAGAGAGAGAGAGAGAGAAGGGGCGGCTGGTTGGCGAGAAGAGCGGTGAATGTCGAGAGGTGGAACGGCGCTGAGAAGAGCGTCCTACTCGATCGCCTAGCTTGACACAACTGGCGCTCCGGCCGCCACCGCCGCGGCGCAGCTCCTCTCTCTCTCCCGCGAGCGGCGGGGGCCTTTGAAAAAGGGCGCGCGCGCGCGCACGTAGAGCCGCCCTCCCCACCCCCGGCGGCCGGCCAATCGGGCCGGAGGCGGGGCGCACCCGCGACGAGCGAGAGTCGCCGGAGCCGAAGCGCGCCCGCGCAGCGCACCGGGCCGATATACTCTGTTGCGCCAGGCAGGATCAGCCGCCAACGAGCGAGAGAGAGAGAGAGAGGAGCCGCGTGCCGGGATCCTGCTGCAGGATTAGTCGCTCATTTTTCGGGCTTTGCGGGCTCGATCAATTGCTTCGAAAGTATCGAACACGGCTTCCGGTAATTATTCTTGGGGGCTGGCTGCATTTTGGAAATGTCACGGCTGCAGGTGGTTCCACGTTGTCGAGAGCTTGGGGTAGGCCATTTTATTTTTTCCTTTCTTTGAAATTCGATTATTAAAAATGGTTTTTATAAATCGCGCACAAATCGATTTATACGGGAACGCCGACGAAATTAGTCGACGATTTTCATAATGCATTAAACAGCAACGTTTTAGTACTTTATAATTTTAATGATGAACGATTTAAATGGAGGTATATTTAATGAACCTAAAAATATAACGATTGCATATTCGGAAGAATTATTAATGCGCTGTTCAACACATAACATTTCATTTTGAAATGAAAAATTAATACATTTTAAATGCTACTCTTTACAGTTGCTCAAATTCAAATGATTTATTCATTTCATGGATCCTGCACTTGATAATTCGCGCAAAAGCAACTAGTTGAATCCGATGAGTCTTATCTCGAATTCGCCACAGCTTATATAATACGCACTTTTCGACTCGACAAAAAGTGAACATTTAAAGCGGTCCTCGGTCTCTCATTTTCCCCTTGGCCACGGATAATCCGACCGGGACGAACTCTTTCTCCGCGCGCTGCGCTCTTTTTTTCAGCCGGCGGCGGCTAGCAATTCCCCGAGTCCCTCCATCAGCTCTATCCGACGTCGCTGCGTTTCTTTCCGTCGCCCTTTGAACCTACTCCTTCCTCCGTAGCGAAATATTAATAATTTCTCTTTCTCGCGTTCCGAGCCTAGCCGCCTTTTAAGAGTGAAGCTCGCCCTTCGACCTTTTTCTTTCGGGGGGCGAATAACAGAGGTTCGGTACTCGGTAAGTAATAAAGTGTTTTTTTTTGTGCAAGTTCATGAGCCCAATCGCGCAATATTATTTTGCTTTGAATTTAATTATCAAATGAAGAATAGAAATATTTGATGTAAAATAATACGGAGACTGGGGAAAAAAATCAAGCGCGAGGGAAAAGGGCAGGAGAGAAAAAAAAGGGGGGGGGGGGGACTCGGCCTGCATGTGGGAAGTGGAGAAATAGCGATGTCAGTCTTTTCCTCCTGCAATAAGATTGCCGAGAGAAAATAGAGCTTTTACTATTATGCGACTCGTTCTCGCGATTTCCTTGAGAGATGAGGACGCATAGCTCATATTCTCTTTCGCGGCGATATCTCAACACTCGCGGCGCGACTATTTTTAACTTCGCACGGCTATTTTCAAGCCGAGAGATTCCCTGCAAATGCCTTTTTCGACGGTCTGTCGTCGGCTGCTTGCTTTATTTCTAATGGAGATGTCAAAAGTTAGCCCTGCCTGGGTCTTTTTGCTTCTTTTTTGACTGACTGGTCGTGTAGTACTTGTAAATTTACATTTATTCTGCTTATAATATTTAGGGGCACAGACTACAGACACCTTATGGAGTAGAGCCTTCGCGGGATTTGGGGATTATCCCCAAGTAAAAATAAGCATATTCTTCCTATTTATTATAGTAAATATCGTATTGTATCGCGTAAGATATTTATAAATTTACATAATAATGATTGTCATTTAAAATCATTCTAATTTTTGTATGATTTAGTCATTTAAATTTAGTCATTGAGTGATCTGTAATTAGAGAATCAAATAAAATGTTGTAAATGTATAAGTGTTTCAACGAAAATACTGTGCAAGTATTATTAATATATTGCAAGGTAGATTGTAAATAATTGTATTTTGTAATCGTATGTATAACGAGAAGCTTCATTATTGAGCCATAATTATTGTTTTAAATAAATTCAATTATATTAAATTAAATTTAAAGTATGAGACTAATGAGCCCAATAAATTGTTCATTTTACTTGGAATTATAATTCTAAATTATACTTTTGAATATCATGCGCATGTAAAATGTAAAATTCATTCAATTTATTTGCATGTAATTACGGTCTGCAAAGTATAAATCAATACATTATAATATTATTTTGTTATGCGAACTTTTCACGTGCATATTCCATTATGTTAAATAAAGAGCACAATAATAAAATCATTATTATTAGGAAGAACTGCAAAACAACTATTCTCAACTTTATAAGATATTTAATTATTACTGCACCTTAACCGCGGGGTCAAAAAAGCTTTTGAATCGAGGGCATCGATAATTTACCGCAGGACAAGCCAAACAGCCCGAATAAAATCTCGCCTGAAACAGGGCCGAAAATTTCATTGCCCTCTCCCGGCGCACGAAATCAGCGTCGGGCCGTCGCTTTTCAATCTTTCGCTCTCCGGCGGCGGCGGCAGCAGCTCGTTACGTAGGATTGCCCATCGAGGAGCACAGAGGACCGGCCGGCGTTCCGCGCTTCATTTGTCACGAGCGCTGGTTTCGAGGGGGACACGGCGGCGACTCGACGCGAGAGCAGCACCGCGAGTAACTTAATTTTACATACGTCGTTACGTGTGTGCCGCGTCCCGCTTCGCCGGCCGACGCTCGTTCATATTTCATTGTTCGGAAACGCCGAGAATTTATTACGGGCGGCCACTTGAGCTTCCGCGGAAACTGCGGAAGTCTGAAGGAGAAAAAGTGGCCCGATGGTTTGTTTGCTCTTTCGACGTCTTCGCTCGCCTCTCCGATTGCATTTTTTCCTATTAATATGCCAGGCGTTTTTCATTTTACGATAGGAATTTTACTTCAAAGAAGTCTCTGGGGTAAGCATTTTTAAGAGGATATTTCGATATTGCAATTTCTAAAGGGCGATTTTAATAACTGCGCATGGCGTGCACATTCCTCGAATCATTTTTTTATACAAAAACTTGCATCGCTCAAAATAAATAAGCGAGTATAATTATTTAATTAACGCTTAATTACATAAACGCAACGAAAAATGGAGTGCACCGGGTGAAATTCAAATTCAAGCCTGACTCCTTGCACAGGCCGCAGTTCAAACAGATTTCGCGGAAAATCCACTTAAACCGAAACACAATTATAGCAGCAGCCGCGAGAATAATGCGTCTCAATTTAAAACGAAATTACTTCCCATTTTATATGCCGGCCGTCCGAGTAAATATCAGAGCGAATCAAAATCCCGACTGCAGGTCTCTTCGTCATCCTCTTTCTCCGTCGAGTCGATTAAAAAGCCAGCCGCCGCCGCCGCCGCCGCCGCTGCTGCTTCGCCGTCGCGAGGATGGATGGCGCGAGAGCAGCCGCGACGCCGCCCGGGGGGGCATTAATTAGGGAAAACCGCGGGTAAACACCAACCTCGACGATCATCGGCAATCGGTCCGCAAACTTGGCCTGGCCCGAGCTGATTTACGAGCAGCGACTTCGAGCCTGATCCTGCAGTCAAGAGGATACTTAATCCCGCGCCGAGCGACGAACTTACCCGAATTTCCTGGGGACGCGAGAGAGGCTGCTCGTGATAGCTGAGATTTGCTTACCTGAAACAGAAGAACGAAATTGTTTATTAAAATTGATTATTTTATTTTGATTAAAAATAATGGAGTAAATTCGGCTGTTGTTAAACATTTTTTAATCTTATTATTTTATATAAATGCATTTTTTTAAATGGTCTTTTCGTGCAAACTTTTTATAAAAGTTTTGGCTCAATTAAGGTAATGTTTTTAATTTATAATTACTGCACTCTAGTAATAAAGTTTGAATAATTTAAAAATTTATAAAAACACAAATGCAAATAATTAATTACGTTTAAAGTAATACAAAATTGGGTCTAATGCTGTTTCTTTAATAATAATAAACTACAATCTAATTAACGTTATTATATTTACATTATGTATTACGGATATATATAAAAGAATGTATATAAAGGAAAAAAAGGAATGGAATGAATGCTAAATAAATTTGTATTATTTTCAGAGTTAATTAATAAAATGTATATTTTAATCAAACCAAAGAGATTACAATAGAAAGAATCCATTATAAAATTCTCGTAATTATGAAATGTATTGAATAGAGAAAAAGATTCATATTACACCGTAGAAATAAAATTATTTACAAATTGTAATAAATAATATTATTTTAATGAAATTCTTTATTTTTTATGCCCTTCTGCAGAAAAGCTGTATTAAAATTCCTTTTTTTGCCACTAACATTCCTTATAAAAAACAGCGTAGTCAAAGGTTAATTCATAACGAGGCACCAGTAATCGCAAAAAGGCGACACGCCGCGATTCCCTTTGCTTCGAGAAGCTTCAGGAACGGAGTATTGGAATCGATCGCGCGACTTTAGCCGAATCGAGTCGCCTGAGGTTTATTTATGTACATCCTCTTGGTTTTCCCGTGCTGATGCCAGAATTATTTGCGATCTCTAATTACGCGCCCTTTGACGATTTCTCAAGCGGTTTACAGTCGGGTAGATGCACGGAGGCTCTTCCGAAAATTATTAAGAGAACTAAGCGCGAAAAGTTCAGTTTAAATATTTGCCGCGCTCTTACAGAGTGATTATATAGAGAAGATTAGTTTGCGCGTTGAATAGAGGATAATTAAATTTTTATAATATTTATAGATCACATGAAGATAAGGATATCTCTGCGTTTGACGAAGATTTTTTTAATATTCGCTTAATAAATTTCTCTGAATGGCGCCTTCGGCAAAAGAGCTTTTTATCAGCTTCTTCAGACGCAAAATGATTCTGCTCAAGATAATAAACAGTACGGAGCTTATTACGGAAATCTAATTCCAGTGAGTAAGGCCGGGAACGAATCCTAATAAAGCAGGCGATATTAAAACCTCCCGAGGCCGCGATAAAAATTGAGAAAAGCAGCGTTTATAATTCATGAAAATAGTCCGGCTCCCAACACGTGCTCCGTATTGACCGGGCTTAAAGCTCGGCGGCACCGGCAGTGGGCTGTTTACTCGCTCGCAGGCTGACGCAGAGGCAACTTAATCGGGGGCTCCAGGTTGACGTCGTGAAAGGCCTCGTAAAGCAGTCGATCTTTCGACGATGTCCCTGTCAACGATCAGATGATATATATGCGCCTTCGCCGTTGGCCCGTTAAATTAAACTCGCTCGCCCCTTCCCCGCGCGTTTGTGTATTGTTTTTTTGCACCCTCAATCTCTGTGGGCCGCTGCATTACGGGTAATAGATCGCGCGCAAATAGCAGTGTGTAACTTGGTAATTGGAATTTTGACAGTTTAAAAATAGAAATGATGGAATGTTGAATGAAGATTCAGTTAGATTGAGCTTTTTTTAAGAAGAATTAATAAAGCCGCTCGATTTGTTATTTATTACGTAGGTGGATAATGTTGATATTCAAGATTGTTTTAGTCTGTTTGCGTAATCGAAATTTTGAATATTTAGCAAATACGAAATTGTTGTACGCGGAATATGATAATTTAGCGCAAACATCAAATCGCGCACGTACTATTGCCAACTACTAAAATTAACTTGCTATTATATTATATTAATATTCGGCAGTGAATACTCTGAAAAGCTATTCTTCAATAACCATTGTACAAGCGCAATATACAATTAATTAATCAAAAGCAATCTTCCACGCATCCACACGGAAAACTCGTTGCCCCAACAACGCCGTCTGATTAAAAAAAAAAGAAAAAAAAGACTTTTCTCGCTCGAAAAAATCTCGCTCGCCCCCCAGCAGTCGGCGAAGCGCATTACGCGTCATTTGGTCGCTCGGGCAGGGGGCGCATTAGCACAAAAGCTGCTGCGGCCCGCGAGCAGCGAAAGCGCGAGTCACGCGCCGCGAGAGCGAGTACGCGGAGCGTCGGTGGCGCGTGCCTTTTTACCTTCCTCTTTATTGGCCTTCCTCGGCCGGAGACGCGGAATTGGAAATTAGCGCGCTCGATTGCGAATCGCATAAATTATGCTAATTGAGCCCAGCTTTTTCCTCCTCCCCTCCGCCGAAGGAACGAAGGAAGCGGACACGGAGAGAGTTAATGATACGAACCGGAGCACCGTTATAATTATTCCCCTGTATTGTTTCAGCGCGAATATTAGCTGGGAGGAGGAGGTGGAAGAGAGAGAGAGAGAGAGAGAGAGAGCATTTTCATAATGTAAGCCCGATAGCTGGCTGCTTTTCGGACTATTAACGCGGCGGGGCCGAGTATAGCCGACCGTTGCGATGTAAGTCCCGTAAAAATTTATTCAGAGCGCCTTTAAATCCGCCCCCCCCCCATTCTCCTTTATTGGATTTTAGGCCGCGGGCGATAACTCCCCGGGCATTCTCGCATATACCTGCTCTAATTTCGGAGCTCTTAATGTAACGCGAATAGTCGGCGTCAATTTGCTTGTCGAATTAATAGCATGAGCAGCCGTATAAACGACAGCCAAACTCGTAAAACGAAGCATTAATAAAGTTCAATAAATCGTAAAGGATATATGCACATTTAACGACTGCGGTAATGAATTACCGAGGCACGAAAAACTATTCCCTTTAGAACCTCGAACCGTCCCTTTCAATCATGCAAAGCCCCAATAAAGCTTCGGTTTTAGCGCGCAGTAGCTAAACAGAGAATAAACCTCACACCCCCGCCTTCCTCACGCGAGGAGAGAGTCTTTAACTCAGCGGACGACACTCGAGCGTCACCGCGAAAAAGAGCGGGGGGAGATTGACCGAGGGACGCGAATTCGTCCGTGGCCACGAAACGGCCCGAGGTTTCTGGCTTTGCGCGCCATTTACCTCAGCCCACACTCGAGTGTATTCGAGGCCGACACACCATCTCCGAGCGCGTTTTATCGCCTCCTCAGCTGTAAATCGCGCTGCGCGATTTCCGCCGAGAGGAAGCTTGAATAATTTAGCTTTGTTAGGCTCTTGGATGGAAGGAACACGATTCGATTCGGTATATATACGTACAATTTTCTAATTTCGTCGTCTCGAATCATTGATAATGTTAGTTCGACTATCTACGAGTTATACTGCGGCGGTTAGGCGCACACGTTTGATTGGAGACAATGTAATAAGGATAGTAAGAGATCTTTAAAGTTTTAGTGAGATTCAGAGATGGACGTCAAAGGCGAACGATGAAACTTACTCCCCTTCAAATATATAGTGCGAGTATATTATTCATACATCCTTACACGTGCTATTCGTCTGCTTTTTATGAGTTAACATCATTAGTCCGATACGAATCGGTACCTTCCCGAGGGGCTGATACTCCAGGATGAAAAGGTTGTCCAAAAGTTCTTGATACGCAAACAAACCCCGATAAGCTAAAAACGTTGCGCTAAAAATCCATCCGAAACACCTCGGGAGCATCCTCGAAAATCCATCCGCTGCGAATCAGGAGCGACCCATCAAAAGTCCAATCTCCAGAGCAAACAATAATCCCGAAAAGTCTAACCCCGCGAACGTGGCTGGCAGCGGTTCCGCTAGATTTAAGAAAGATCCCGGAAGACTCGGGCTCGGGAACGAAAGTTTGCCTAAGCCGGGGAGCCGCGATGCAACGATAACCCTGGGAACCCTCGCTCCTCCGTCTGTCTATGTATCCTTCCTGTAAATTTTAGTTATATACGCCTGCGGAGAGAGGAAAGCCAATAGCCGGTGCCCTGTCCTGCGTAATACGGCCTGATGCATGGTTCCCCAGGCGCGTGACTCCCGGCCGCCCCCCTACTATCTTTCGGGGCGACTCTCCGCTGGTGTACGTCTATCTGCCCATTGATGGAGGAGCTGAAGGAGGTGCCGGAGCTCGGGAGGGTGCGAGTTCAACGGGGGAGAGAAGGAACTTAATGAATTTGAACGACGGAGTGATTGGTCGGTCTGGCCGAGTGCGGATTCGACGGGATTTTTCGAGAGGAACAGTGACGGAGTAGTTGAATGATGACTTTTTTTTTTTTAAGGATTACGGAATATTTATTTATTTTAGGTTCGATTACCTTAAAGGCAATGTTTGTCAACTGACTTTTACACTTTGCTAGAATTTCAATTAATTCAGCTGACGAATAACAAGCTTTGATTCTTTTACGATTGCAGCGTCCATAAAATACGCGAACAAAAAAACGTTTTAATTTTTAATTCCGAAAGAAAGTTTTTTTTTCAGAAACAGAAGCCGTATGTTTATTTTACCCTATTCGCCTGGAAATCCCCGAGGTCTACGTACAATTGAAAATACATGATTGATGAGGAAGGGTGCACTTTCGGCGTCACTAGATTTCATACGTCATTTTTAGAGGGAATCGTATTTTTTCTAGCACTAGCTTTCCACAAACCATTTGTCTACGCCCGTTTTTAACAATATTCGAAAAAAATATATTATACATAAAACGGCGAGGCGAAGCAATTAATTAATTAGGATCTTAAAGCAAGATTCTGACATTCATCGCGGCAGAAAGAAAACTATCATTTTCTATGTTTAGTAGTGTCCTAGTATGAGCAGGGGGCGGCACTTATTTATTTGGAAATCTTCACTGCGGGGCCAATGGGCTATTTGCTCCCAGGGGGGAAGATACGCACACGTGCACCGACACCGCCTAATGTGTAGGAGGAGATCAATATGCGCTGCATACGTGAAAGTGCGAGGGAGAATTATTCTTTCATAAATTTCGGCGCCGCTGCTTACGTCGATACACCGAGAATTGGGGAGGAGGAAATGGATGTACGAGGGTATGTTCGGCTCGTGTAGTACCGCGCTTAGTGACTCTAAGGGTCTGGCCTTTTATTACACTTTGAATCATTTTTTACCGATGTATCAGGTACACATCTGTCAGATTTGTATTCAAATACGGGTCGAATTATAATAACGGTCGGGCGTAAATCAAAATTTCAGCTGAAAACTGATGCTTGGAGAATCGAATATCATTTTTTAATTTTATTTATATGGGGTAGAAATGATAATCATGCATTGAAAATACATTATAAAGTTTCAATACGTTATTTGTAATGCAACAAAAATGTAATCCTTTATTCCGTGTTTCTGTATTTACAGTAAGTTCATTTTAGCGTTCGTTTTAATATTTATTAAATTTGAAATCAAAATAACGTGATAAAATATTGGATATCATGCCCGATCAATACCTGCTTTCGAATTATAACGAATAAATAAAATCTACATATTAATCAAATGTAAACACTGACTTTTAATTAAAAAATGCACAATACACCGTCGCCCAGCTTGAGAGTTTGATTTTGAAACAGAAAAACCATTTACGGAATTAGGTAACGCTTTCTCCGATGAAAATGTAAAAAAGCAACCATCGAAAGAATTTGAAAAACTTTTTGAAATATTCAGAAGGACGTGTCGAATGCATAAGAAGTGTGGAAATTCTTTACATTTTTCCCGTATATTTCAAAGGCGAAAGAGCTAAACTCAATTGAAAGGCTAAAACCAACGTCCCTCAGTCGTTGGCGAAACGCATCCCAGGCAGGAGCATCTCTCCGAAGCGTAACTGACCGCCTTACGCGAAGAGTTACGGCTGTTTTCCATCGGCGCGATTCCCATTTTCCGCGGTTGCTCCCAGCAGAGCGATTAGCCGCGAGCGAGCCGAGCAGCGGCCGGCCGCGCGCCGCGACCGACCCACATTCGGAAAATTACGAGCGGGGGAGGCACACTCGGCCCCCGGGAAGATCGAGAGCGCCCCGATGCTAATCGAATAGACAGCTCGTTCGTAGATTGGACGATGCTGAATTTTTTATGTCGCTCTCGCGTGCTTAATTTTTCGTCGGAGGGGGCGGCAAACTTGGCTTCGGCTTTCCCTTTTTTCTCTTCGGGAAAAACCGATTGTCGAGCTTCCGTGATTGGACGACGGGCGCCTGCGGGCTCGGCTTCGGTAAAATGCTTCGCTTCCACGTAGAATATGCTAATTAAAGTAATTGAGCTCGCGTAATGTAATCCAGGACTATCGAATTTCAAAGCTAATAGTCCCGGGGCCGTAGCTTACATCGGAGCTATTATGCGATCCGTTTTCAATTAAGCTTTTCTTTGTGAGAGCGGCCCTTTGAAGCGCGAAGGTCTGTAACCCGCCGCGGCAGCTACAAGCCGGGGAGAGCAAATAGGAGGCAGCGATTATAGGAGTACCGAACTGGCTCTCTGACGTAGTCGCGTATTCGTTTTTCCGCGGATCGCGGCAGGAAAGGTGTATGCACGAGCACGGGTGGCCCGAAGCATCGTGGCGTTTATTTCCCAGAAAATAAATGCGCCGCTCTCGCTGAATCTACGAGAGACGGGCGTTAATCTACTGGTTCGAGCAAAGTTCAAACTTGGAAATTACTGAAGCCTCGGTCGAAATCACTGCTTACGCCTTCAGGAAACTTGGAGAGGAAAATATCCACTTAGAGAGAGTCTCTCGATTACCGGCAGGGCCAGAGAGAGAGAGAGAGAGAGAGAGAGAGAGAGAGAGAGAGATTTTAGATTTAGATAGTTTATTTTAACTCCAGATTTAATGTGCCCCGTGGGCTTTAACAGTACGATAATAATGTATTTACTTGCCCGCTGCAAGAAGTGCAAAATCGCTGTTTAAATTTTAATCTACCTAAATAGACATCATAAATGCGAGCTTCATTTCGTAAATGAAAATATACCGAAAAATGAAATTATTCGGTATTAATGACGTATCTGTTTTCCATTTCGTATGCTCTTTAACGAGCCGTAAAATAGAGGTAAAAATCGGGAATATTATGCAATAACCCGAGGACGATTCTAGAAGAGTATCGATGCATTCAATTTGATTAATCTATTAATGCATAAAACAGAAAGTCGAATGCAGATATCCAGATCAGATTGCTCGCTTGTTGTGCTCGCAAATTAAAGGAATCATTAATATAATTTTTCTAGACGCAAGTCAATTAATTATTCGTATCAATTTCCCCATCAAAAACTGGTCTATAACGTTCGTTTAAATCTCAATTTCCCCTCGCAGATATTGCTTTTTCGAGAACGCAAACCGCGCCCGGCAAAATGAATTCCAAAGGTAAACGGAGGAGAATTAACTAAATTTCGAAAGCTATTAATTTAATTTTCAATATCAGTCAAAAGCAAAAGCCCCGGCTCAATTAGTAAATTTTCCGCCTGCGTTAACCGATAATCGACTTTCAAAAGCCCGCGCAATGCAATAATTCGATAAAATAATTGAAAAAAAAAAAAAAAAAAAAAAAAAACTGACTAAAACGCAAAACTTATCGCCCGACGCGGTGACTCGACTTTGCGGAGGCACGAAAACGCGAGGAGTCAGCGATCGTAAACCAGAATGAACGTGACTCTCATCTGCGTAAGCCCTTCGATATACGGCTAAAAAGTACAATCCAACTGTTTCGGAGATAAGCGATTCGGCTGAGGCGGCCCTCGTCGATCCAGCTTTCTCGAGCGACTCTCTCTCTCTCTCTATCTGGGCGGGGGAGCGAATTAAAAATCCAATTTCCCGCTCGCCGCCACCGGAGACGCGCGAATCGCCTAATGGCCGACGCAATGCGAGCCTCGCGAGCCGAGCAATTAATCGGGAAAGCCTCTTTCGAGAACAGAGATTTTCTAGTCTACTCTTCGGGTTACACTCCTTTTCGAGGGATCTTCTTGCTTAACGAAGATATTGCGCGGTCTTTGAGCGTTATTGCCGAAGCCGGATCTTCGAACTTTTGTATTTCTTGCCGGTGGACGTTGGATATTTTCGTTTTTTTCTATTTCCGGAGAAGGAGGACTAAAGCTTGTTTGGCTGCAGGCTACGCTATCTCCTCTTGAGCGTATTAATACTTTTCGACTCGATTATCTTTTTCGGTCTCGCGCCTTCGATCAAAATTCCTCGCGGCCGAAAAACATTATATCGTCGATTGCGCATAGCGAAAATTCTCCGTTCGGCCAGTTGGCTCCGGTGGCGCGAGAGGAAAATTGAAATCGATATACACGCGGTCGAGCGCATCGACGCCTCTTTTAATCGAGAGACAGGCTCGCGCGCGTATCGAGCAGAGAGAGAGAGAGAAAAAAAGGGGCGAGAACAAAAGCCGGAGAGGGAGGAAAAAGGGACGCGACTCGTGCCAGCCGGAGCCTTAAAGGGCCGTTGTTGTGTTGCTCTCTCCACTGATGCGTGCGGCTCGGTCAGAGATATTTTTATCACGCTCTATAAAAATTCTTGGCTTAATAGCTCGGCTCCTCGGGAAAGCAGGGAGGGGGGGGGGGATGTGACGAAGGTAAGGCGAGCGACACGGTCTCTTCTCTCTCTCGAGAGGGGCAGATGGCCGAAGCCCCAAATCCAATAAACCCGGGGCCGATTAAATTTATGAACTGAAAAAGGTATGAAAAGCCTCTCGCACTTCTTCTTCGGCTCCTTATTACGGGAGGAATTTCGTTATTTCGCGGCGGCGCTCGCACCGCAAGAATAATATTTCTCGCCGAAAAATGCGGAATGATTCCGAGGGGCGGTACTTAACGCTCCTCTTTTTTTTTCTTGTCTTCGAGTGCCACGACTTTTTTCGCGCTTAATCGAGCGGAAAATTCGAGAGTCACCGGGTAAAAATGCGCGCGTCGGGGGGCCATTATCGGGCGACGAATCGTGCAAAGTAAGAATATCGAGAGAGAGCGGATTTGGATTTCGATTTCGGTGGCTTTTTATGGCGGAGCTGGTTTACGCCGCGGTGGAAATTCATTTTACGCTCGGCGGAACTCGATTAAGACAATCGGTTATGTGTGTTGCCAAAGCGAGGCAGCTTTTTCAAACCAAGTTTATAGCTTTCGAAATTTCAGCGAGCTTTCGCTAAGTGAGATCCGTACGCGCCATTTGTTATTTTACCGATGATAAATGAACCGCAGCCGTACATTTTTGACTCGTATGATCGACAAGCGAATGGGCGATGGTAAATTTAAACGCCAAGTTTTTTCAGACGTTATTGAATTATGAATACCGGGGGGATTTTACATTAAATTTTAAATTAAATCAATTTTCATGTAATACCTTATAGTTAAAAGCTTTTTAAATTGATTAAATGCAGCTTAAATAATCTTTCAACTGACTTGTGACCGTTCTACCTGGCTCCAACAAAAATTAATTAATTTCACAAATGAATTGTTCCACGTAAAATGGTTAATTAAATTACAGTTTATAAACTTCATTTTCATATTACCGCCATAATCACAGCTACGGATATTTGTTACATTAAACATAATCAAAATTCACCTCGAAAGCCGAATCCTTCCGTTTCCGTCCTTTACAAGTGAACCTTCAATTAACAAAATCCAACCAATAAATCCCGAAAAATCCAAACAACAGTATATATACAGCCGGCGAAAAATGCAGCGCAAAAACGGCAGCCGAACGGCGGCGGCGCGAAATGAAACGGACGCGCGGAAGCCGGGCTTGGGTGTTCGCGATTTCAATCGCAGCCTTAATTAGCGCATTCAATTAAGCCCGACGTGCGGAGCGCTCGCAGGGCCGTGAGTTTTTGCCGGGCCGCGGCCGGGAACCGCGTTAGAGGATCGAATTACGGACAATTATATGCCCGGTAACTGGATTGTTTGTCTCGAGCAAACGAAATTAGATGCCTCGACCGCGGCGCCAAAGGCCGAGGGCGAACCGCCCGCGGATCGGGTGTATATGCAGGCCTCGTCTAGATGCCTCCTGCGTGCGTGCGCCTGCCTGGATTTTCGAGGCCGGGGCCCTTCGCCAGGCTCCGATGGAAATTATGGGGATATTTACCCTGGTGGAAAATGAAGCAATCCTGCTGGTTAAAATATTAAGCAATACCTAATTTTTTTAAGTTAATTGTAAAAATGTATACTTTCGAATTTCTGGCTAAGCACCTGTTACAGAGCAGTGCGGTGGTACTGAAGGTTAAAGGTTACCCTCTGTCGGTAACATTAACCTCTTAAAAACTAATTTTTTAACTTTTCAAACTATGTTTTTAAATAATAAAAACATATTTATTAATTTATTTAAAATTAGTCACTAAATAGAAAGCAGCAGCTCAAATAAACCAGAAATCGCATTTCTGGCTATTAATTAGTCAAAAAATAGTTAAGATTTCTACCAGAGTTGTGGCAGGCCCTGTTTGCCCTTTAAATTTCAGGATTATTGGCTGGATTTTTAGAAACGTAAACCAAAGCTGTAAACGCGCGGGGAATGGACTGGTGTTTTTCGATTTATCGGATGGAAATTTTTGAATTATTCAGTATTCTTTAATCAGCGGATCTGTCTGCGCTTTGGAAAAAGCGTGTTTTAAGCAAGGCAATTACCTACGTGTCAAACGTTATCGGCTCTGTTTAAATAAGCAGAAAACCCAGACGATTTTTAGAAGTCGACGGAGATAAAATAAATGTAAAACAAAATACGCCGGTGAAAATATTGTGCCGGCGAAAACAAGCTAGCATTACCTTAATCTCTTCAATCGAAAACAAGCTTCTCCTTTCACCTAAAAAGCATTGATATTAATCCCCGAGGTTACGTACGTCACGCGACGGCTTTTATGCCTGTCAAGTAAGAAGAGCAAAAAAAAAAACCAATAAAAATAAAAGCCCTCAAACTGTCTCGATACTCGCGATCTTGTAAGCAAATGAAAAAAAGCTCATGGAAAATTGCTTTATATCCGAATCGTCTGCAAATCCGGCATTCGCTACGACCATTTTTCAAAATCACCGAAATACCCGAGAGATAAAGTCTCCGGCCCTCGATCCGTCTCGAGAACAAATCTGAAATCCAAGACGAGACAGATTCGCTTTATTACCCCGGAGCTTCCTAAACAGTGTCGGCGTCGCAAACGAGGAAGAAATAGGCTCCTCGGACGTCAAGAACTTTTCCGTTCGCCGCTTTGGTAATGCGAGTCGGAGCGCGGCGCGTTATTAGGTCGCGCACGTGCTGCACTAAAATCGCGCGCGCGGTCTCAATTTCCCATTTCGCGGCCTCTCGGGGAGAATTAGTCTCCGCGGCGATTGGGCCGCGCGCTAGTCGATGCGCGCCCGGCCCGCGCCCGTTTATCGGAAACAGCCTGGAAGAAAGTGCGCCTCGTTTTTGAGGCCGGGGGAGGCGGAATTGGACGACTGCGGAGAGCTTTTGCGGCTGTTATTGGCGACGCGATTTTCCTTTTGTTTCCCCCGCTTTACGGTAACGAGCGAATGATGCGCGCGGCTAGGCTTGTATAGGCCTGATGGATTTGTAAAATGCGGGGGAATTGAAATGTCGCTCCGTCGTCGGACTTTATTCCGTTCTTTTCCCACTTCCGGATGGAATAGCGTGCCGTTTAGAGGGTGTCATTGTTTTCCAACAGACTTTTTTTACTGTTAAAAAATATTTAATACGTTACGCTCTGTGATTAACATTTCATTGAATAGTTAATATTAAAATATTTTATAAAAATATTCTTTCGAAATATTGATAATCTAAAAAATTGACAATTTCAGATCTTAATAAAACTATTTGTTTAAATACCGATGAAACTTCTTTTATTAAGCCCTATAAGTAATCGAGCCACTGAAAATCTTAAAACCGTCAAGTCGAAAAAATCGGCATCAAAATTACCGCTCCGAAAGAAACCGTCTCGCGATTTCACTTGTGCTTTCAGCCCGGCGTCATCTCGGAGGCTGTAAACAATGAGCCTAACGTATCGGACGTTTTTTATCTGGCCATTGTCTGAGTGTAGGGCGGCGTACTCTCCTGCCGCGGCAAGTAGCAGGAAACGGAACGTCGCGAGACAATGGAATTGTCGCGCGAGCGTAACCCAAAGCGCGTCGTGCCGCTATCGCGCCAAGATACGCCGCTGGATGTATTTCGATACGATCCCGTTCGGAGCGCGCTCGAGCAACTTTCGACGGGGAAAGATTGAGGGGCCAGACGACTCGTTCGTTATTGGGATTATTATAGAGGGGCTTTTAATTCGGGCTGAAGGTGCCGCGATGCTTCTCGAAAGGATTCTGGAGTAATGTTATTAATGACTATAAGGATGTGGAATTGTACGGTCGAGACGATGGATATCTGAAAATACGAGTGCAAAATTATATTTAATTCGGGATATTAGATTGCCGGGTTATTCAACTCGATGCGACTGTGTAAAGGGAAATTGAATTGAAATTTTAATTTAGAATAACAGCGTCTCGAGTTAAAAAGAGGAGAAAAGAAAGCTATTGCAATTTAGCAATTTCGCCCGATGTAAACTGAACATTTTCAACTCCGCGACAAAATAACGAAACCGCAATTCCCTTCATTCTAAAATTTACCACACAGACACACCGAGCTCTAAAAGCAGAAGCTCGGAAAAGCCTTTTCATTTCCATTTCTCTATTTCCTTGATCCCCGTAGGAGGGCGTCATACGTACTTTCGCAAATACAACTCCCACCCTCCCGGGTTTGACCGTCGCGCAGCTGTTTCTCCCGCTCGGCGCAGACGTTCTCTCTCTCTCTTCGCGCGCATCGATACCGATAAGCAGGTTCTTTCGCGAGCTTCCGGCGATACGCGGCGCGCGGTTATCGAGCGCGTGTTTGCATCGACTCGCAACGAAAATGTCCTACGGACACGCTCCGCTCTCTCGAACGCTGGCGTATATCCTTTTTTGCACTTTTCCCAGCCCTTTTCCCGTGCCGTACGCGTGTACGTATCCAGAGAGGGAGTGTCACTTTTCTGTTAGTTTCTCGCTGCGATAAAAGCCCCTCAATCGGAAAATAGAAAATGGGAAAAAGTGCGAAGGAGAGGAGAACGGCTTTTATTTTGTCCTCTCTTACTACGCTTTTTTTTTTCTTTTTTTTTTCACCGCGAACGCGCGCTTTCCGCGTGTGCGTATATCGCGTCGCGGTATTGAATAAAAGTTCCATTTGCCAAAGTGAAATGATGGTTTTATGTTTCAAAAGGCGCGCGCGGCTTCGATTTTCGTGTCCGAAGTTTCGCTTGTGGAAGAGAGAGAGAAAGAGCGGAGAATGAACGCCCAGTCGGACGTTGATGAATTCGATGCGGTTAATGGAATTTTGTCTTTTAACTCGGCGCAGCTTATTTCGAAAGTGCCCGGGCGCTCTGTGCGATTTTTTATTGAAACATTCTTTTTTCCTTCGCGCAGCACCGACCGGCTTGTACAGCGAATTCAGTTTTCGCCGGGCCGCTTTTTCACTTTCCTGCTGGAAACAAAGACATTTTTGCTCGCTTTTTTTTTCGGCCCTGGGATGAAAAGAGTACATTTTGGTTCTTTTAAGCGCTCCGCGCAAGCAAGCGAAAGAGCCGCGAATTCCCCAAAATTCTTCACTTTTCCCCTTTATTTAATATATAACTTTACGGTATAATTTTAGAAACGTTTTTCCCTCGCTTTCTCCGGAAACTTCACAGCTTCGCTAATGGCCTCGCGGCACAATGCGTTTGCAGCTCGCACAAAAGTGGTTTGAATTTTCAATTTCTTCAATGCGCCTCGCCATAAAACCTTAAGGTACACTTTCAATTGAAACACGACGAAGTTCATTTAATCCAAAGTTTACGTCCCCGCATAAAAACAGTCGATTCCTGGCGGCACACAATGCTCTCTCGGCCCAGTAAGCAAAGAAGGTATGGATTTTCCATCAGTTTCAATACTCGCAACAGAAAGGAACGAGCCCAGTCCATCAAAGCATTTATCAATAATAATTCCGATCGACGCTCGCCGACTTTACCCTCGGCCGGCATACGTTTATTAAAAAGACATCGCTTACATCGCTGTCGCGCAATCAAATGGCCATTGAACCTCCGCTACATTAATTTTTCAGAAAAGCACCCGGGGAAAATTGAGTCGCGGCCCGAGCCGTTTGACCGCGCGATAAATTTTCGAGCAGCGCCCTTAATCTTTTCGAATAAACGCTGGCTCATCGCCGACGGGCAGGGAGGCTTTGGAAAAACTGCGCCCGGACTTAATGACGCGCGGCCGCTTGTTTCTTTTCCTTATTTATAACGTACGAAATAAATTGAATAACTTGATGCGAGGATGACTGGATGCTTTCGTGCGGACTGAGCGTAGAGGTATTAATTATGTCAGTGTTTTTGTCGGAATATGACACGTGCGGGAGGGGGCTTGCTTACTTCGCGCGCGAGCTCTCTTGCAGTTAACTATTCATCTATTTTGTTCGAAGAGAAGAGGGAATTGCGATTATTAACTCTTTGTGGTAACGCGCGTTTAAACTCGTTACGTAAAAGTAACGATGTGAGCGATATGTTGTACTTTAAATATTCATTTCTCCGCGCAATTTTCTAAAAGGGATTTACTCCATTACTTTCGAAAGCACTTTTAATCTCCTCATTATCTCAACGTTCTAAATCTTCGAATAATCACAGAGCGACGCATCGCGCACAACCCACCGACAATCCAGCCGCTGCTCCCTTCCCGAATTTCGAATACAAGCACTCGCTTTATATATCCCGCGCGTGCACGCAATCAGCGCGCAAACTATGCACGTGCACAAACGCAGGGGCAGAGATTTTGACAGGTGGCACTTCAATTACCGGTCACCGATACATTAATCAGCCCATCAAGCGGCCGGCCAGCCTAATAGATTTCGATTTTCCCGGCAGCGGGAGTTTAAAAAGCCCGAATTGGCGAGTCGGCGGTGCCCGCGCATTGATAATATACGGAAACGCGCGCAGCGAGGCCAGATCTCTGGATGAGTGGCGTTTGCGCTATTGAGAGTAATTTGCTCGGTCTCGAGCCATTTTCCTCGTATTTCGCTACGTTTGCGCTCTGCTTTAAGCAGTTGTCCATCGCACGATGTGCGTTCAACGTTGCAAAGGTAGGGAAAAATAAAGTAAAAACTGTACCTGATTGACGCTGGACGAAATCGTTGATAAATCTGATCAGGCGAAAATTTGTATCATTTTCGGACAAATGCGTTGCCAATGAGGACCTGATTCATTTATATTTTGATAAACCTTTGTCGCGAACGAAACAAATTTAGTTTATCAACTCTGCGGGTTACCATTTTGGCTAACAAAATTTTCGGGGGTATAATATTGGATATTTTCGGGAGTGCACTTTAGCGTGAAGAGCATGGGTTTAAATTACACGACGTTGTGTTTCAAATTTGCTGCGTCCGGGCCTTTCGACATTAATTTAGAATATATTTCTAAATTGATCGTATGAATGTCTAGAAATTAGCATACCTACTATGTAAATGTAAATTGTAATACAAGTTTCAATCAATCGCGCTTCCATTTGTAGTATAAGCAAGATACAACTTTTTCAATAATGGAATGTTACCGAGAATATCACTTCAAGCTTTTAAATTCAAAATTGAAAAAAAAAATACATTTCGCTCGTAGATATCAATTGAACTTTGAATCTACGAAAAATCGAAGCCAATTAAAATAGTCGGGGCAGAATCGAAAAAATGTTCGAACAAAGCGAACGTCGTCGAGTGTTTGGATAGATTACATTTAGCTAATAGCTTACAGAGGAGCGAGTGCGTCGACGCGAAAATGTCATAAAGCCCGGGGAGTCAATTAGTTTAATTACAAGATAGAGAAGGGATCGGGAGAGGGAGAGGGAGAGGAAGCCGACAGAGAGAAAGGATTCGGCCGCGCAGGAAGCTAGTTGAAAAGGTGGCACTCTAGATCGCATATATTGAAATGACGACTAATATTTGATGCTCCAACTCGTCACGCGGAGGAAAAAAAAACAACGAATGCGAGGGATGAAATTTTTACGAGGACGGGTTATTTTAATTAACTAAAAATTTTTTATGACAAGCGAAAAATTCGTCAGCCGCTTATTAATTAATCAAAATGAACAATCCGGCTAAAACCACGCTAAATGTCAAATATTTGAGTTCGGCGTAGATCTGCAAAAATGTGTCGTTATTTAATGAAAAAGTTTAGCTTCGCGTTATACTCCGCTTCGCCGTCTCTGTTTTATAATCCTGAAGCATACTTCTCGATAAAAGTGGAAAAAATATTGAAAAATTTTCATTTTGTTAGCAGTTATATTTGTCATTAAAGATCTATGGGCACTTTATTAAACCATATTAACTTTTTTAAATCTATAGATAATGGAAAATTAACATTAATCTATATATAAGCTACTTAGCTTTTAAGCTTCGAAACGCAAACTAATTAAAGAACAATAATTCTAATAACTGAATTTGCCTGCTTTCAAAGCCGATTTTTATTAGCTGTGAAAGATCTATTGATTACATTTGAAAACAAGCTTGAAAGGACACTTGAATATAGTCAAGATCACGGGGCATAATCGTAATCTAAATCGCATTTAATAAGGATCCAAGGCACCAAAGACAATCTGATTAATTGCAGTAGGCGAGGAGCACTTCCGCTAATGAGGAGACATCGCGCTTTAGTGCACTGAATCGGCCTGATTGAAAGCACAAACGGCCGCAAGGACCAACTGCGGACCTGTGTGCCCCGCCCCCCTTTATCTTCCTGCCGCCCCGCATCCACATTCTCGTGGTCAGGCGTTTCGTTTTCGCTTCGATTTCTAGGATTCTCTCCTAAAAATTAAAGGATGGACCGCTATTCGGGGAGTGAGGGGTAAGACCTGGGACGAGAGCTAGTTTAAATTGAAGGAATTTCGAGTGCGTCGTGGAATTCGACCGGAAGGTGGATGAGATGCTCGAGGAGGTTCTTTGGAGGACGGAGAGAGAGGAATGATTAAGTGCGGGAAGGAGACTCGTTGAGTTCTTTGAATTTTCTATTGTTACTTACGTGAACACGAAATGGACTAGAAAATGCGATTGACACTCACCTGAAACAAAATAAAATTTTTTAATTTAATAAATTGCTTTTATTTTTTTACTCTTTTAATTAAATTAAATGGTAATAATACTGTATTACTGATATTAATTAATCAATTGAAATTTTGATTCCCAAACGATCATCAGCATCACAAGCTTTCCCAATAAAATCTAAACGAATCTAAACTATGAAATAGCTTTCGTCTAAAAAAGCCACGCCTCGCTTTTGACTATAAAATTGTCTTGTTCCATAAAGTAGCGGGAATCGGGAAAAGCACAGCACACTCAACAAAGCTCGCGCTTATTATTCAATAACCCCGCGGCGCCTCGCCGGCATCGGACAATAGCGGTATCTCGACGTGCCGGAAAAGTATGGCCGGGCGATCAATCCACATGACGGCGCGGCCTCGCAAGAAGCGCCAGAGCTCTCCGTCAGGATATTGCCTCGACCTCTAAATCTCGCGGCGGCGGCGGCGGCGGCGGCGATCGTTTCCCATTTCCATGGAAATCGTAAATCGCGCTCCGAAATATTGGCCTCTCGCGCCGAGATAAAAAGCCCCGCGCGCGAGCTTTCCATGTAATTAAAAAGCTGAATGCATTTAAAGCGGCCAGCGGCAGAGAGCCACTCGGTGCGTAAAACCCTGCGCTCTCGCTCGCGTCCACGCTTTTTCGCCGAGCCGAGAGGCAAACAAAAACGGGGACCGGCCAAGTCCGAGCTGCGAGCGCCGCGAGAGTCCAACAATGGTTATTGTTTTAGCCCCGGCGGCCTCTCTGCCGCACAGCGACTCGGCTAATAAAATGGCCAAGCTGCGGGGGGCTTTCTTTTCCGGGAGAGCTTTTTGTTGCTATTTTTCACAAGGCTTTTTCCCGGCGCGCTTCCTCTTTAATTAACGACAGCTGCTGGTATTGAGGCCGCGATTCCCCGTTACAGCGTGCGTAGACACGGTAATGCGGAATTGTTTGTGTTTGTCCCCTCGGCTGTTTTTTCGCGTTTTTCACTCTTTGCGGCGAGAGCCGAAGTTGCAAGAACGCTTGTACGACAAGTTTTAAAAAAAATATAACCCAACCAGTTAGTTTTTGCAACAATTATGCGAACTGTTAAAAATTTATATCCGCTCGCGAGAAATACGTGGAATTATTTACTTCAGAAAAGTGGAATGAATTTCTTTTGAAACGATATTGCACACTGTAGAAAAATGAAAATCTTCAAAAATTAGAACCTTGCCCCGGCGAGTTATCGCGCGTTAATCTATCGACTTTCTAATTTCGCGCTATAATTACTTGAAACTGAAATCTCAGGAGCCCGTATTAAACATTCTCGCTCAATTGCAAGTGCTACACTTAGCGGGCCCGACGCCTGTTATCTTTCGATCGGCGGCCCCGGAGGCGTAAAAGCGCGGCGCGAAGCAGCAGCCGGTGATTATGCCGATTTTTAATTTTCCGCGCGCGAAATTGCGAGGGCTTTAGGCCTTCGGCTACATTTGCTTAATTGAAGTCGAGAGGAGGAGCGGCGGGAATAAAACGGCGGAAAAACGGCCGAGGCGCATCGGCTAATTGTTACGGCCGACTCGAATGGGAGCTTCAAAAGAATTTCGGCTTATGCTTATGGGTGTCTATTATGCCGATTCCGAGGTTATGTCTTTTCCGAGAGTTAGGAGTGTAGTCGGTTTTTACGGCCGAGATTGCTGGCTAATGTTCTTTTGTCTTGTTTAACAAGGTCTTTTAATTCTATAGCTTCGGTGATATTTTCGACTTTAAAGAGAAAGTTTCAGTAAATAATCATTATTTTCAAGAATTTAAAAATTAAATATTTATACAGGGAAGGAAGAAGGATTTTAAAAGTTTCGTATTAAAATAGTTTTATACTGTGATTCTCGTTCTCTTGCCTCCTGCTTTATCTTCTTAACCCACTTCCCGCAAGTTTTCTTCCAGCTGTAAACAATTGCACAAATGATCTCTCGGTGAAATACTAAATCAACAAATGAACGATGTTTCTTAAATTGAAATTCCTCGAGCTACATTACACCCTGAATCCTTCATCTCGGGGCTCCGATACCCGTCGCCCCTGGGCGCATAAAAAGTCTAATAAAAACACTGTCACTGTCCCTCGCTCTCGCTCGAGAAAAATGATGAAGTAAACGCTCCCCGAAAGACACTTAATACAAGCCCTCCGAAAATAATCGAGAAGAGACGGCCGCAGGACCGTAATAAGAGAGCTAGTCAATGTTTATAAACTGAATATTATTGAGATGGCTGGGCGCGCGTATCCGCGCCGTGACAGTGAGTGATGAGGCGACTCTCCCGTTCGCCGGTTCTCCCCCCTCCGATTTTCTATTAAACGCCGATTTATTTATGGAATATTCAATGGGCGCCGGCAGTTTCGCGGCTGCGTGCATCGTGAAAATTCAAATAAGCCCCGCGCGCCAGCAGCGTCATCCCTTTCTTCTCGAGAATTTTTCGAACAAACTCACTCTCCGCCGCCGCCGCCGCCGCCGCCGCCAACGCCGCCAACTTCTTCCCCGCGAGCAAACCCTGCGGATTATGATAAGAGGAGAGTAGGCCACTGGGGTTAGATTTGGCCCCGGGGATGGGGCCGTTATTAAATTGAAATTTCTTGATGATCCGCTCGCGCGATATACACTCGGAAGTTCACTGCTGGCGCCCAACTTTCTTTCCAAGTATCTTAGCCGCGGTTGCCGGCTTTGTTCCTTCCGCGGGATTTTTGAGGCTGCCGCTTTGCTGGATGAGCTGCTTGGCGCCTTTTTTGCGCGGGGCTCTTGCGGATCGGATGAATATGTAGATTGGAGCCGAAGCGATGTATCGACAGATTTCGTTCAAGCAGTAATTCCACCTTTGTTTATCAACCCAATTCGACGTAGTAAATCGTACGGAATCGCGCTTTCACCATTTACAATACTAAAAGCGTCACTTGAAAATCTAGCCGCGGATTAGCTCGCTTACGAGCCGCTTCCTTCCGGAAAAAGCTCGAAGCAGTAAAAGCCCACGCGGGAATCTTAGAGCCCAGCGAGCGGCATAGCTCATCGATCGCGATTCAGGCAGTCGGCGCGCATTGTTCTCCGTCTGGGCCACAAAGGGCAATAACGGAGCAATAAAGCCGTCCTGCCGGCGGGCCGAAGGCGTTACATGTCTGCTCCTAATTCCTCTGTTTGCGTATGCAAACGAAGGTCCGGCCCCGGCGGGGAATGAGAGATCGTGTGTCCGTCCGTCTGTTTGGCCAAGTGCGCGCATTCGCGCTTACGCACCGAGTGTGTGGCGGGCCAAACGAGCGTTTGTGTCGAGGCGCGCCTCTGTCCGCGCCAAGGCTCGAGGATAAGCCGCTCGCGTGGCTCGCGTCAAAAGCTAACCGATTAGCCCGGGCTTTTCTTAGCTGCTTGGATATTACTGGGGAGCGGCTGAAAATTGGGAAGGGTCGTTTGAGGAAATGGAACGATTTTTTAGTTTTCGGGGTCTGTAACAGCTTTTAGCACTGTGGGCGTAGAAAAGAAACGGAGCTTATATTTCGAGTATTTAGCTAAAATTGGATTCTAAAGTAAAGTAAGTAAGCATTGCCTAAAACAATTTTCCCCATTGAAAGGTCGTTGTTTCACGCATAATCTACATTAAATGGTTAAATCGAAAAAAAAATATATAGCTTTTAAGCATTAGCCGTGATTAGAAACATCTTTTACTAAAAATCACATATCATTGACACTGGAGAGAGTTACTGTGGTTTGAATTGCAATTTAAAACCTCCCAATAAACTACCAACTACTAAAACTTTTCTCTTCCATCGAAAATAAATTCCCCGCTGCGCCGCCTGTTCTGCGATTGAAAGGCCCTTCAATTATTTCCGGCTTTCAGCTACAAAAGCTCCGAAAATGTTGCTGTAAATAATCAAATTCGCCGGGCGCGCGTATATACGTTTTCAATACCTAAGCACGAAGGTTAACAGGTCCGCAAAGCAAAACGCTCGGGGCGCGCGCGGAGCCCGCCAAAAATCGACGTCGAGCAGTCTAGCTGAAAAAGCAATAGCCCGGGTGGCGGCCTCGATTAATGCAATGAAAATATACCCGCGACGGGGTGGCCGCTGGCGCGCGCGCACGCGCGGCGCGTCGCTCCGTGAAATTGCTATTTTTTTAATGGGCCAACCCGTGCGCGTCAAGCGCACACCTCACGGTTACATCCGCGCGGCCTCCTCCCCCTATTATCGGGAGAGGACTCTGTTTCGCGCGCTTTTCCTCTTTGCCCACTACGGCGCCGTCGACTGTTTGCTTTGAATAATTATTTCGCGAGAGCAGGGAGAGGAGCGAATGTTTTAGGGATTTCGCTTTTCGGATGGATGATGAATTTTTTCGCGGCTCCCGTAATCTTATTCAATCTGCGCGACGCGCGAAGCGAGCGAGGAAAACTCCAAGCTCTACTCTTGGATTCTATTTACGGAATTTTAAATGTACTTCTGCCAATTTTTGCGCGCGGGCTCAAAGTATTTTTCTACGAGTTTCAAAGTGAATTTTCAACGGGGGAAAATTAAAGACTTTCAAGTAGCGCAAAAGTCGGTCAAATGAAATTTTCTTTGTACTGTTGTCGTGTATAAGGATTAATATTTCATACATTGCCGGGTTTAACAATATTATTTTCGAAACGTTTATTAAAAAGGACGCCTTTTATAAAGATTATTCTTTGATAAGCTTGCAAAAACTAATCAGGAGATACTTTACCGCTTCGTTCAACTCGCAAGTAGTATTGCTCAAAATCAGTTCCGACATTCGCCTGTCTTTGTATTAAAATACGAAAATGCCCTATTAATAATATCAGCTTGAAAAAATCAAGCATAATAAGCGAGGACACGAAAAAATTAGCGAAGCAGCTTTTCCACGGTCTAAGCAGGCCAAAGAAAAATTCGACTGCGAGTACGGCGGCAGTCATTAATTTCTCTTTGCTCAGAAAGAAAAGCGCCCGGTCACTCGGCGATAAGAAGAAAAGCATCGCGTAAAAGCTTTCCAATGAAGTCCTCGCTCAAAGGGCCGCGCGAAAGGAAAAAAAAGAAGGTGGGGAGAGGGATATTGCGTAGGCGAAAGGGATGATTGAAAGGTGCAGAATGGAGAATAGCCCCGGGAAAAAAATGAAGACGAAATCAGCGTTTTATCTGCGTGAAAGGAGGCCGCGCATCAGTCAAACCGTCGTTCGAGGAGTTCTGCCAGCCGTATATAAGGCGGCCCACCTGAGCGTTTAATACGCGGCTCGGAGCAACTTTTTGCCCCCGGCATTGTGTATTGAAATTAAGGCAATACATTATAAGCAGCTTAATGCTATACAGTTTTTTGTTCGGCGGGGCTACTTTTATAAAAGAAAACTCTAGGGGCCGCGCGCGCCGCTTTGCATTTCGCGTTTTAAACGTTACGTAATGACGCGCCGCGCACAATGAGGCTCTGCGGGGGCGAAATAAAGGAGGCAAGAGAAGAAGATGAAGGAGGAGCCTAAGTTGGAGAATATTCTTTACCTTTTTTCCATTTTTCACGAGGCTGACGGTGTCTTTTCTGCCGGCGAGGGGGGAGGATCTTTTTAATTATAACCGGAGCCGAAGAGGCGCGAGGAACCATTGGGGCTTAATTGCCTTTCGAGTTCAGAAAGTGTCTCCTCCTCTTTTCTCTAAGGTGTTTGTGCACACGAAAGTCGCCGATGGAGCTAAACTCCGCGATCGCTGATCGAAGCCGTTAAGTTAGGGAAATAATTGCTATGTAGATACCAGGAGAGGGAGATTTAGAGGGTGAATATTGACGCTTGAGTATTGAACACTTTTATTATAGTAATTAATTTAATTATTCCCTAAAAATTGAAAGTAAAGGCAAGCGGTCAACAAATTTCTTTTCAAATTTCTTTTACGATAAATACAGTAAAGTTGTAAATTCAGAATAGGGTTGGTTAGTATAAAAATGTTTAAGATGCCATGCAAATAACGACGGAACGAGTCACGTGAAATACCGCGTAGAAAAATCAATTCAGCAATCTCTGGAATTCGTCCGGTTATACAGCAACACCATAGCAAAATGGAGTGGTAAATTATCTACAGGGAGGCCGCATAGAGAGATCCGTTGAATGTTTACAAAGGAATTTTAATTAATTTCTCAGGGTTGCACCCCAGCCGGTCAAAAAAGTAGGGAGGCGCCGGGTTGAGCAGGAAAACCGCGGAAATATGCGTCGAGTGAGAATGCAGGCTGCTGACAAGAGGAAAATATGTTCTGTTTATGTCAGTCGTTTGTTGTAATAATTACTTTTATTAACGTAGTTGCAGTTTTTTAAATTTCGGTAAATAATAAAAAAAGGTCAGTGCGTCTACGAGATTATTTTAACCCATTTTATACGCACTGCAAACGAAAAAGTGCAGCACAAAGACAAACAATCAGTAACACGCGATGAAATATGTATCTCACCGCTTCGATTGTCGTCCTGGTACAAAGGGCATAAATACATATTCAATACGGAACCTCTACCGAAAATGCGACGCATGGAACAATGAAGGGAGAAGTGAGACCCTTACCTGAATCTTTGATCCGATTCTCGGCAAAACTCACGAGATTTCAGAAATATAAGAATTTTCAATAAAGTTTTTTATTTCACTTGAATTCTTTCATCAACGACTTGAACGTAAGGAAAATACCACCGGTTCGGATATTTGACGGAAGTAGATACGTTAAATTTTCAATTAGGGTGAATCTAATTTTTTGAAACTTATGATTATCTATGGTAATGGTGAGATCTAATTCATGTGACCAAGAGTTTAAATCCACAGTACTTACTAGTCCCAGTGGAATCGAGCCCAAAGACCTATTTAAACTAAAATTACAAGATTTACCTTTATTCCGAGGGTCGGCGCCAGCATTCCGTAGTCATGCAGGGTGGGAAGCATAACAGGGGGTAAGTTTGCCATCATCATCTTGTCTTCTTCCTGGTCGACGCTCTTCTCCTTAATTTCTACCGCGTCCACTTTCACGTGCTAAAAGTGAGTGTAAATGTGCTTTTACTTGACCTACCTGCAACACAGAATAAAACAAAAGCATTAGAGTACGTATATTCACTTGTTGAAAGAGGAAAAGGGCGGGTCGCGCGGTCGGATTGGAATCTGGCCAACCGACATTCGCACTTGGCTATCAACTTATGAAAGTCAGGGATTTCAATTATCTGTATTTAAATTTCTATCGTTCCAGTAAATGCTTGCAACAAATGTACCCATCAACTAAATCCAGGTCTATTAAGCATCGTTGCTATGAAAATCATACGAGTGCCTACTCCATGTATATTACAGTGAATATTACATTAATAATTAACGATTTACTGTTTATCGAACCAGTAATCAACGTATCAATGTTGCAAATAGCCGGTAAGATTTGATCAGCATTAGAGAGCAGTGCAGCAAAGCTCAAAACTCTTCAGAGTTCGCTCGGATGTTATAAGCGTTAAAAAGCGGCGATTTAGCGTACCTGGGATTCCCCGCTCGCTGGCTTGCAATATTTGCCGAGCAACCGGCGGAGGTAGAGCTTGCAGATCGTGCGCCGGGGCTTCAATTACAAGACGAGCCAATTATAAAATTAATCCATTAAGATTTGCGGGGGTGTTAGGCGGCTGCGTGTGAAAGGGCTTAGGCGGGCCGCGTTCGCAGGCGTGTATATAAGGCACGTACGAGAGTGGAAAAGGGCTGAGTGTGGACAGAGAGAGAGAGAGCCGCGCAGAAAATAGGAGGATCCAGCCGGTCTTACCTCGGATTTGCTCGCTAAACCGGCCAGGTTAGGGGCTTTCGAGAACATTTTCGCTGCTACCTCTCTCTCTCTCTCTCTCTCTCTCTCTTTCTACTGTTTGCTTCCGTTACCTTCTGATTTCGGTATTTGACTTTCCGGTATTTCAGCTAAATGGATGATTATCTTTTTAGATTTAAATGACACTTGTAACAGGAGCTACGTTTTATTCTCTCAGACTTGTAAGATAAATTGCGAATATCAAAAATATATAGATACCGAATATGCTCTCATCAAATTCGAAGCTTTTGTCTACTGTATTATACATCATCGGATACATCAAGCATGCATTACCTTTGATTAACAAAATAACATAATCCAACCCAACAGCAGCTGAGCCAATTAACAAATAATCCTACAACACAATAATTATTTAGATTAATCAGCTCGCAGCATAGACATTGACTCCCATCAAACTATCGAGGCTCTATTCACCTCGCATCACTGACAATGAACGCCCGGCCGCGTAAATCATTTTGAAATTCGACAGATTATCAGCGCAGGGCAGAGGACGCGGAGCGCATTAAGTGTCGCGTATCGCGAGAGGAAGAAAGGGCAGAGGGCTGCCCGCGCAGATGCGGGCTGCAGCCTCGATTAGGAAATCGGCCGGCTGCAGATAATGACGACCCGAGTAAATTATAGCGGCGTCGATCGAGTCGGAAGTGACGCGTTGACATCAAAGAGTTCGCTGAATTGACGCGCACTCGTGGCGCATATCGCTCCTCTCTCTCTCTCTCGCTCTCTCGCGCGCGCGCGCGCGATACGTCCGCTTGATTGATTGCTGTGTTTCGAAAATTTAGCTCGCCTTTCACCGGCCGGAACCCGGCTATAATTATTATGACATTGAGCTTGTACAGCGCTAATTTGCGTCAGTTTTTCCGACATTCGCGAAGGTGCTTGTGGTATCCGACCAGGATATTGAAACAGTGAAAAATTACAATGGTAACAGTATTGTTTGGCGGTACCGCAACTTTTGATTGTTTGTTAATTAAGCAAAAAGGATTATTGATAGGAAGTAGAATAATGTTTTTGTTTATTCCAATACATTAAAATACGGTTAATTAAAATACGGTAGAGAAAATATTGCTCTTCGCTTTGTACCTTTTTTTGTTATTTATTTAAATTAAATCGCCTCAACAGAGTTTATTTGCCGATCCAATTAATCAATATTGCCCTGCAAGGGATATAAAAATAGCCTTTTATTTAAGAACCGCAACTAATTTATTGAAAAAAAAGTAGCGACGGATTCAAAAAGTACTTTATACAATTTTAACAGCAAATTATTCCATTTCATTAATTTAATAACATCTTCTAATAACATGCCCGGGAGCGGAAAGCTGCAGCGAAATCCGACAATCCCACGTAGCCTGAGTAAAAAATCTGCGCTACGTGTCGGTGCACGCTTGACCTGAAAACTTAGCGGCAAGATTCGCGGGCAATCTGCGTTCGTCGTCGCGGGGCCGCCGCAGAGCCAATCTGGAGCCGCTTTATAGAAAAGCCTTCGGCGGCGGCTGGCGACGTCCGCTGCATTCGCGCGACTCGATTGCGCGCGCGGGGATTTGGACTTACAGCGGCGGGAATGGAATTGCCGATACCGGCGCGGCTTTTGTCAATTGCGCGAGGAGAGAGGTGTAAGCTCGGGGGGGCGGAGGCGCGTGCTAGATTAGCTACGTCTGACGACTTAAAGCTGAGGCTTCGAAACTTAGATTAGCGTCACGTGGCCGAACGCTCCACAGCCGAAGGGAAAGAGAATGTTAATTTTGCCGCCCGGCTTAAGGACGCCCCCCTTTATTTGCTGCGGCCTCGGGACCGATGCGGAAGGGTTCAACAGATTTTGCGCGGGGGCGAAAGTTTCAATTTAATTAGGTGGTTTACGCGTGGCGGCTTGTCCTTGCGTTACTCAAATATTACGTTTATGAGGTGCAGTGAGAAATTATTAATATACGACGCTGCTAATTCAGTTTTCGAAAGTATCCGTGGATGTCAACTGGTATTTTGTCTAGATTTAATGATTTTCACAAAACTTCTTAATCATCTGTTCGCCCAAAAACCGAGAATGAAAACTGCTTGCACGAAAACGTTTCTAAATCCAGCAAATCACTCGCGGCGAATCGAGAACCCCTCCCCCCCCCCTCCTCCCTGTCCAAACAAAGCAAAACCGAGCAATATTCCAATAAAAGCAAAAAATTTAATTAACTCCATGCCCTCGAGTGGGACCGAGCCCCCGACAAGCAGGGAATAAAAAAAAACAATAAAGCAGAGAAAAAGAGTAGCCCAGAGGTGACAGGCGCTGCAGCGCGGCCGCCCGGCGAATTCCGCGAGAGAGAGCGGAGATGACGCGTGTTTTTCAATTACTTCACAGCCAGTAGCCCAGAGGCGTCGGCGGCCGGCCAGAAAAGTCGCGCGCCGCTGCCGGTCGGGACGGCAATTTGCATTTTTAGCCAATATTCGAGAGCGGGGGGGGGGGGGGTGGAAGGTAGCAGCAGCCGTCAGAGCTCGCTCGACCGCAACGCTTTCCGCGGCTACCGGCTATTCGCCTCGTTTTACGCCAAACCGACCTGTTGCCAAGCCCGCCGACCGGCCAATCAATGCAGAGTTTGTCGCGTCCGTAATTTGCCCTGTCTTTCCCGCGCGATTTTTTGACAGGCCCGTCTGATTGCACGGAGCTTCCGAAGATGGGTTACTCTACTATTTCGGATTAGGTTAGTGATTGAAGAAGGGATCGACAGTGACTGAAATGACGATTGGATCTGGCTGAATGGTTCGGTCAAGGATTTTATAAATGCACAGAAAAGAAGATTTTATAGTTATTTTAGGTTACTCGATTGATTTGGATAAAACCGAGGAATTATGTTCACTTGAAATTATTGGCTAAAATTTCTGTTACCTACGTGCAAAATTCTTGTTCTTGAGCCTGGAATGGAATCTGAATATCTTTCAGGAATCCAGTTACATTAAGCGATCGATTAATGTCGAGCAATTACAACAAATAGCAAGAAACCGGTGGGACCAGCAGACCGGATCCTTAAGAAGCGAGAAAGATGGAGCAAACTTGCAGTAACTAGTGGTTCTCAGACTGGTGGCCCGCTCGGCATATTCGTACCGGAATTAACGATCCGCGTCTAACTCTTCCGTCTCGGCCCATCCGAGAACGGCGCTGCCAGGATTCTTGCTGGAATCCTCCTGCGAGTACTACTGCTACGTAAACGACCGGCTGAAGCATTGGGGATGAAGAAGGATGGAACTTCCGATCGGAGGAGCGAAAACACACCGAGTCGAGGGAATAAAGTGGCGGGAAAAATCCTGCACGTAGTGGACGCTGTACTTGTGTACTTTAGGGTTGAGGGATTCCGATTTGAAAGCGAGGACCAGATGTAAATCGAAAGAAAAGGAAATATAAATGATGTGAACTAAAGTATTTGATGAACCGATAAATAAACTAGAACTGATTGCGGGAAAGCAGGTACTGCAGAAAATACAGATGGAAAAGTTGGTAAAGAGACGACGTAAAGTAAGGATAGCAGTAGCCCTTTGCTAAGAAGAAGTAGGAGCATTAGTGGAAGCACTTGCCAAGTTATTTCATATTTATGGACCGGTACGAAGTCACCAGGCTGCTTCTACCCGAGGCGACGCTCCCTTCCTTCCTTCCTTCATCCAATCTCGTCCCCATCGATTAAATTAATCGCGTATCGGACTACGCTACGCCAACGCGCTTGTTTATACATAATCTACTCGTGCAGGCCCTTCCAAATTCAAAGTTTAATTATCAAAATACTAATTGAAGTCGAACCCTTTATCAAATAATTGCGCAGCATGTATATTTAGCGTTCTTTTGTCGAAAACTTTTGATCCACATATTTCCTCGATTTTCTACCCTCTCGACAATTTTCCAAGCACAACAAGCGCGCAAGTTCAAAACCGGAAAAAGTATTTCGACGAGTACCGATACGTAAAGGGCCGCTTCCTCGTTCTCGCAATTTCATGCTCGGGTCTGCGGCCGAAAGAGATGCGCGGACGGACTCCATTAACTGCTTAACGAACCGCAATTTATCGCGTTATAAACTCCGGCTCTCCCGCATCGCAAAACCGAGTCCAAGGAATCGCTCGTTTTTTTACGCTTATTATGTACGAGGGCTCCGCAGTTCGGAGAGAGGATTTTATCATCTGAATGCGCGGCTTTGACTGCAGTTCGTTAAAGGACTTCTGTCGCTGCATTAACGTTGCTTTCAAAGCGAGGACAGTTTTTGTTTCGTCGAAGGAGTTGCTATCGTTAAATGTCCAGATCAAAGCTGAAAAAAGCTAAGTATTTAAAAATGCTTCAACAGTCAATGTTTACTAATTGTCTGCTTATTCTTTAAATAGGCCAAGTGAGTGACTTTAAAAGGTACTCTTTGATTGACTGCAGATTGCTCTGTACGAGTTTCTTCGAAATTTAATTTTCACTGCCATTCTAAAATTAAATTCTCAAATTTAATTAACTATTATAATTATCAATCCTTTTTAAACATCCAGGAGAAGGAAAGAGCCGAATTAACCACGTCACTTACATCATCCAAAATTAATTACTTTGTTGCTCGACTGGCTGTATCAAAGTTCGCTAAACTTGTTCCGAATTTCAACTATGCAGCGAGTACGTGAAGCGGCTAATTTTTGAGCGCACCGTACGCCGACGTGTAAATTTCAAGGATAATAAGACATCGCCTGCCGCCTTGGCTTTCACGCAAAACATTCCCTTATTAAATTTACAGTCTCGCCTCTTACGCTGAAATTTCCCGTCAACTTGTTGGATTTCGATCCGGAAGCGGCGCTTAGAAAGGGCTGCGACGCGTCGCACTAAAAAGGAGCGAGAGAGAGAGAGAGAGAGAGAGCGAGGTAGATGGGAAACTTGAAGAATCGATGACTCGCCGAGGAAAGAGACGCCAAGTATTCGCGGTGCTTGCGAAGGCGAACCGTGGAATCGCTGACGTGCAGGAAAATTGAACGCTGAATAATGTTTATTTTAGGATTCGAAAGCTTCTTCTCGAGACTGCCCACTTTCGGGGCAATTTAGGACTTAAATGGCCAGTGAGGAACTCAATATGCTCGGTATTATTAAAGTTGAGATCCAGATTTGAAACTCATCAAACAATATGATTCGCGCTCGGCTTCGATTAAATAAACTTGTCGAAAGAACGAAAAATGCTCGTAGGGAATAGCCCCGTAACCGAGACAACCTAAATCGCAGCTCTCGCACAGTAGACAAGCTCAACGTGGCATGCGGCGAAGCCGAAAAGCCGATCGTCGGCTCGGCGCGACGACGTCCCGTCTAAGTCGTTCGCGCGCGCCACCTTCGGCGAAATTTAATATCGACGCGGGAGCCGTCGCCGCGGATATATACTTTGCGGAGGCGCGAGCTTAATTGCCTGAGCCACTCCTCCCGCGTGTATATCTCGCGGCAAAGGTTTCGGCGGCGCGGCGCGCTATCTTCGCTCTCGCGGTGCAGGAAGGATGATGATGGAGCCGAGGCGGAAAGGAACGAAGCTCTCTTTCGCCGCGGCGTCTTGTGTCTGCTCGGCTAAAGGGGCTCAAAACATAATTAAAATTTTCTAATTAAGAATTTCGATAAGGAAGCCGCCGCTGCTATATCCGCGATGCCATCCTTTAAAGAGGAGCTGCGCGCCGTCGCTCACTCGAGGGAAGCGCAGCGCCGGCCTCTGATCTCACTTGCATGCCTCTTTTCTCTCTCTCTCTCTCTCTGCGCCTTTACTCTCGACGCTTTACGCTCTTACAGTTCCTCGAGATTTTTCTGAGTAAGCTCCCGCGCTTTATTTGCTTTTACCCGACGGGGCTTTTCTCCAAAGTTTTTGAGTGCTGAATTTGTTTAGAATTTCTTTCATTTGGAAATTCGGATTGTTCGAATTTGTTTCAAAAGAGTTTCTACTTAATCATAACCTCTCCCTTTAGAATTCTCGCAATTCTGGAACGAGTGGAAATAAAATTTTTTCGCTTCATATTTCTAGCGAGGAGTGGAGCGCGCTGCTTTATTAAACAGTAACCTAGTACTAATCCTAAAATTTTGAAAAAAAAACGCAAGAACCACAATTCCTTCTTTTACTCCCCCAAGAACGAAGAGCACCACCATCCCATCCCTCCTCAACAATGCAACACACGCCAAGAACACTCGAGCTGGCTGCAGACTCGCCAAAGCACCTGCTTTCGTACTCCTCGAGAAACTTGACCGCGCTCGCGCAGAGTATCCTTATTACAAAATTACCGAGACATTATATAGCCCGACGTCGGCGGACGCAACACAAGCCGCCCCCGGCCACGGGCTAGTCCGAGTTGTTGATACAACGCGTGCCGCCTTGGTCCCGGCGCTGTTTACCAAATTAACGAATCTAAGACTGCCCAGGGCGGCAAAGCGCTGTCCGCCGAGTTTCCGCTCGGCCGGCGTCCGTTTCACCCGCGGCGATGCCGCCCACTTACCGCTATAATAGCGAGCTTCTGCTACCTGCTTGGGATACGTGTTTGCGCTACGCTTGACGTTACGGCCGGGGATACGCTTTTCCGGCGCTTTTTTAACGTTCATTGCGGGCAGGGGGCTTCTTAATATTTTTTCTTTTTTTCGTTCTTTTTCATGCTCGTACAATTATTCTCCAACGGGCAACGTCACTTGATAGAGTTCAGAGGATTTAGTGGGTCGTATTTTCGTGAACGGACGCTACTCGTACTTAGTATCGATGTGCGACCTGCACACTGAGAGAAAAAAAGGAGTAAAAATTACTATTCTGTATCGTAACTTGAGATATGAGAAGAAAAAAAAAGATTTTTAC
>UCOM01001556.1:0-39136 GCA_900474385.1 Ormyrus pomaceus
CCCCTCCCCCGTCTCTTCGTCTCTCGTTGAATTTGCCTAAATATTGAATTATCCGCTAATTGAACGGCGACCGATAATATTCCGCGTCGGGGTATGATTTGTTAGCGTCAGAATGTATCGATTTGCTTGCGCGTTGATTTATTGCGGTCGCCCCTGATCCGCTAAATATTTATTTGACTTTTGATTACCGCTGCGTCCACTGCATTGAGGAAGCGAAGGAAATTCGGCTTTGCGTTATTTTGCGAAATACGTTATACAATGGCTAAATTTTATTTGCCGACTGTAAACTGAAATTTATATCCGTTTTTTGTTTTACAAATATTATTCCGAAAAGACCGGCAAGTTGGTTAAAACCCCTTTAAAGTTTTAAAAACTAAAATGATCATATTTTGAGTTTCGTCCCATTATGTACTCTCGTTGGAGAAACTGCATCTACTAGTTTCAGTTTTGGAAAGCCAAGTGGCCAGAGCGTACTGCCCATCGATTGACCAGCTGAACAACAGATAATCCTGATAGGTTCCGATACTTCCACAAATAAGTTCGTCGAAGACAGGGTAGAGGAGAACAAATTTTTGATAACCAATTTTCTGATATAATATCTTATACTTCAAATAATTATAAGTAAAAAAATAGTTTTTAATCTGGCGTGATGTTAAGCAGAATACTCAAATCGTATTTAAAATGAGAGGAACGCAACCTTATTCGTGCATATTCGTAATCTAATAAAATTCCTTTTAAACATCAGAAAGCGAAAGTAAAAAAGGAAAAAAAAGAGGTGTCCCAGCTTTTTAATATTCGCCTCATAACGGCGAATTTAATAAAAAAAAAAAAAAAAGAAGAAAAAAAAAATATAGGATGGAACCGCGGACAAAAGCACGTGGCACAGTGCAGCCAGTGCCAGATTCAGTATGAGCATCACGATAACAACGCTAAGTGATTCGCTTTCTCTCTCTAACCTATTGTGAAGAGGATCAATGCGCTTCGCCGAAGTCTCGGGCGTTCCGCGTCTCTATAGAGAATCGTTTCGCACGCGTTTCCTTCCTCGCTTCCCTCTTTTTTCCCTTTTTATTTCAACGACCTGCTCCATCGAGGCTCCTGCAAACACAAAAATACAAAGCGCTATTTGGACGCGAGAGAGAGAGAGAGAGAGCTAGGAATTGCAAACAAATTCTATCTCGCTCTTTGAACTGCAATTACAGTAGTTAACTTGATACATTGTTCTACTAATTCCTTTAATTTGATAATTGTTTTTTTTTTTTCAGAAAACTAACGATTTTTAAATGGTATACATTCTATAAATATTGTTTAGAAGAGAATTCAAATCTTAATGATGAAATGGATTTCCAATTAAATTTTGACTGATAACTTTAAGAGGTAAGTTCAACAAATTTTTTAAATCTAATTTAATTATTAATTAAAACATACTTGGAAAGATGTACGTATTTTTTTTTTACTTGAACTTTACTGCAACAAAAAATTGCAATCTAAAAGAAAATGTGGCACTGCGCAAGAATTTTTCTAAAAGCAATAGCTGCGACTGTATTTGCCTGTAAATATACGCGTCGCATTGAATGTGCAGCTCAAAGCAACATTCACTCGTCCTTGCATTTGCACATTAACATGAATAACGAATTTAATTAATTTGGTGAAACAGCGACGAGCACCGAGACTGGGTTAATTTTCTGCTCTGAAAGCCCCCCTAGCTCGTTCGGTTTGTATTCAAATACTCCGCGAGTTATAGACTATTAAATCGCGATCGATAGATGAGTTATTAAAAAATTTAATTAACGAGGCTGCCGGCTTAATTTACTAGAGCTGCACTTACGGAAATGTTGCCGCACAAGTCAACCGTATCGAAAGTTTTCTATCTCTGTGAAGGTATTGAAGTCATTTCTGACGTGTAACGTTCATGTGAAATACTGCGGGAAAATTTATGCATGTAAACGAATCTTTAGCCAACAAATATAAAACTCGTGATTTATTAAAAGTACTTTTGTCTGTTTTATCAATGTTTTACATGGTAGCCACCATAAAGTAGGCTTTGATAGCTCGTAAATACGTATCTGATTTGCGGTGATCTTTAAAATAGTCTCTAATTTTCACATTTCATTTGTGGAACCAAATTCTATGACTTTATAATATTATATACATTGTAGCCCTTATTGAACTTTGAACAATTAATAAATTACGCGTTTAATTAATAAATATATAGTAAGAACACATTATTTAATACTATTAGTGTAAGTAATTAGAAATAAAATATTTTTATTTCATTTAGAATCTAACATGCCACACAAAGAAAAGCATGCTTTCAACGCGGAACGAATTGCTTGCATAAAAACATTGAGAGCCGCGTAAAATTATAAAAGCTATAAAAGCCTTTCGAAACTCTAATCAATTTTTCACTCCATTTCAACAGTTCCATTGAAAATTTATTCCAAATAAAAAGTTAACGCTAAACTCAATAGCCAATATATTTTTCAATAATCTCTCACTTTTATCATAACCACAGAGTCTCTCCGGAGATTATTTTCAATATACCAGCTAATCCACTTAGAACCCAAAAATAATCTCGCCGGGCGGCCAGGAGAAAATTGTATCGACACCCGTCACATCGTCGAGGCAGGAATCCGAGGCGCCTCGCCCCCTCGAGCAAAGCCAGATGATAACCCAAGAAAAAGGGCTTTCCGAGGGTAAGAAGGGGGGGCCAAGAGACCTGAGGTCTTGAGGATCGTCGGCTGTCCGTCAGGGATTGGTTTAGTGTCGCCGCGCGGCGACGGCCGAGTCTCTCTCCTCCGGGAGCAAAGCCGAACCCCTCCGGGGCTTTGCGGCGGCAACAGCGTGCAATTTCAATAATCGTCTGCGGGAAGAAACACTTGAATGTCTCGGGTCGTGCCTACCAGCAATCAGGGAGCCAGATTACCGAGGTGCTGTTGATTCTAATGATTATTGCGCCGCGGCGTTGCCATTCAAGTGAAATTATTTTGTCGTGATAAAGTTAGGCTACATTTGATTTTGGGATTTCGAGTGAATGCGACGTTAGTTCGCCCGAGGAAAAAAATACTATTTTTCGCTCATTTAAATGCAGTATAAATTACGGCATCGAATTAACCCATTTAAAATTTGCATTTTTATTTGTTCACTTGAGAATTCTATGAATAGGAATAGTGAGTTTTAAGTCTTCCAAGACTCGTTTCGTTTGCATAGTACCGCTAAAGTCTGTTGCATTATTGTGGTTTCTTGTCAACGAATTAATAAAATAAAGCATGGAAAATACAAAAACAAAGAAGAATTATCTTTCATTAAATTAAAAATACTAAAATAATACTTTTGCCATTCGGTCTAAGGTATCATTCTTTTTAAGTTTTGAAAACAGAAATTCAAGTAATACAATGTTCATTCATACTGTTTTGCTTTGAGCCAGGAAATTGAACGGGATACTAAAATATTTAAACAACATTACAGGTTTGATCATTATTTTGATTAAGGCAAAATAATACTGCACTTTCAACATATTATTCATTGTTTGCATAATCGATGTATTACCGTATATTTCAATATGTACTTTATTTAAGGTTAAAATTCTGACAATTTATCTTTGGATAATATTATTTTCATTTGTAGAAAACCGATTATCTTTTAATTAGCATATTGTTTATGAAAATGCAGAAAATAAAATTATAAAAGTAAATACATGAGAACGGACTAAGAAATAAAATAGCAAAAGAATCCTTTTTCACGCCACCACTATAGTTTGCAGTTATAAGATCGTTTATTTTATTTTTAAACCCCCGGTAAAAATTTAGAACGTTTTACGACCCGAAGAAAAGCAAAATTGCGGAACTAAAATAATTACGCCGAAATAGATAAGAAGCTTTTCTCTTTTTTTTCCCGTCGCACTATTCGGTTCGGGGTCGAAATCGCTTGTTCAACCCAGCGACAACGAGCAATTTGCGAGCAAGTGTCTTCCCCAAGTTGCAAGTGCAGTGGACACGTGGTTTTGTTAGTTCGAGACTTCGCAGCGCTGCCAACTTCTTGCGTATTCCTGCCTGCCTTTCCGCGGACAGAAAGTTGGCGTTTTCGCATACGGGGAGGTGTATGGTATAACCCTTGTGTACGCGTCGAAGAGCTGAAACCGACGGAATGCGGTGACGAATAAACTGCGGATAGAGAGAGGTGTATTTTGCGGTATGGCACTGTCACGAAGTTAGTGAATAATGCAATGGAAACTATTATACAAAACTACCGGGTTTATACAAGCAGCGAGGCAGCTGATAAGTCGATTTTCGCGTTGCTTTCATTATTTGCCTCGGGTTAAGTGGATAAAATAGAAATTTAAAGTGGCGAACCACTTGCCTTATCGCTGATGCCGTTTGCAAAATATTTGCCAAATTTCCTTGGTAATCTGTAAGATAGACACTGATATGTAAATATAATCGCAAGTGCATGGATAGAATATTGTTCCTACGGGTACTGAAAGAAGCGTATTGATCCATTCGAAAATCTTTCGAAATTTACCTTTTACTGCCTGTTTACGATCAGTAAAATGCGAATAAAGCCATTTTACGGTAGGGAAAGAAAAGTTGAACGTCTTTAACTGGAATACTAAAATATTGATAGTAGTAAAATGGCCAAGGAAAATAACGATCAATGTCTTTCTTTCAAACTATTAATAGTCGCCTGCATTTCGTAAACACATTACTTATTTTACTCCTCCGTGCATTAAATTTTTAAGGCTTTTTAGAAATATTCTTTTATTAGTAAATTCATTAAAAATTAATTAAAAATGATGCTTCGTTATCTCATAATGGTTTTCAGTTTTTAATTTTTTAGCAACGTAATCTGGTTCTTACATTTTACGATATTTATTTTTGTTTTTAGATTACAGGGAAAATTTTTTTAATTTGTAATTTAAAATATTACATCGAAATTGAATAAAAAGTCAAAAAAGTATTTCATAATAAAGAAAGACTATATAAAATAAAATTCCGTTCGTTACAAAAAATGTAAAAATTTGTACATCAGCTATAGAATCAAAGAAAGTTCTAGCCTTACCGTCACTGAAAAATTTCTTCGCCCTTTAAATTCAAACTCCCAAAATGGAAACTCCGAATTTTCAATTATCAATGACTAATATCGAAACGGCAAATATGACGCGCGCCCGCGACGCGGCAGCATTCCCCTAATTAGCCAAACTAAGCAATCAAGAGCATCCAGCGGAAGCATCCGGCGTGGCAATCGAGCCGATCGTTCGGCGGGTCGAAGTTGAGTTTCCGAAGGCTTTGGCAAGACAGAGCGGCTGCGCCTCGCTCGGAGATGCGCGTCAGTTAGTATGCAAAGGCGGGCGCGGCCAGGCAAGTTGAACGGATGGCTCATCCCGTTCGCGCGTGCATGTATGCACGGCCGGGGGTGGAGGAGAGAGGGACGCGATGTGTGCATATGTGTCGAGCGTTCGCGCCGCCCGACGGCGTGTGTGCGCGCTCGCGCGCGGCTACATAAGCGTAAACAGCCGAGCGAGACTCGCCTACCGAGCATCAAGGGGGTGGTCCTCCTCTCTCTCTCTCTCTCTCTCTCTCTGTATGCTTGCGCCTGTCGTCCTCAAGTTGCTCTCCTTTCTCCGCCCGCCTCACTCCGTAATTATTCTTGCTGCGTCCGGGGGGTCAGCCTGCGGCGGTCTGGCGGCTGCGTTTAAAGCCGACTAAGGCCCCCTCTCTCGCAGGCCACTCCGAGAGTTATAATAAAGCGAGATTCGATACCGAGCGCCACCCCGCCCGTCCGCCTGATCAACGATAATTAATTATTTATTTGCGCGGAGACTCGGCCGACGAACGTTGCCGTGGATGGTTTATGGCTCCGGCTCGAGGATTTCGATTGTTGGCGACGGAGCGCTGCGTCCCGACGGGGAGAAGTGCATTGGTTATCTTTCGATGAATTATGAAAAGGATTTCGGCTCGTTGGGGAGGAGCGTTTTCGAAATTGAAAATACTTTGACCGGAGATTAGTATCGGGGTTATTGACGTTTGGCGGGCAGATTTTTGGTAAATTTTGTCGAATATCCAAGTAACTTTTTGATTCTGTACCAGATTTATGAAAAATTTTTAAATAATTTATTAAAAGAGATAGTATATATTTATAATTGATTAATTTCCAAACTAATAACTCTGTTGAAAATTGTGCGGCATTCCATTAATGTATTCAAGAAAGGAAGGATACCCGGCGAATTTAGCTTTATTTACTCATAAAAATGGGCAATTCATAAATTATGCAGGGCAGTCCCCTTGTCAGTGGGAAAAATGCCCTTTATACTTCATTAAAAATAACAATATTTTACAAGGGATATTATGTGCAGTCGGTAACAGGTGACTTTTGCTTCTGTCTAATTATTATGAACGTAAAGTATATGTATCTCTCGCCACGCACACAAACTCAACTTGCAGCAGCCTCGCCATTATACGCTTCTCTCGACCCTCTTCAACATGCATACAAAGTGATATTTATGGCCTCGCGCCGAGCGCACACATTCACACAGGCTCGCGCAAATATTCATTCCCGACGATCGTTTACTCTTCTCTCTCTCTCTCTCTCTCTCTCTCTCTCTCTCTCTCTTGCAGCCAAGGGTGGGGACAGTTGCAGGCCGGGTCAAAGAGAAAAAATCTTTGGAACTCGTTAAACGCGCGGCTTCAAACGGCGAGAGCTTGCAAAAATTTTTTTTTCGGCTTTACACGAATGACAGTGCCTTTTAAAAGTAATTTTCTTTTGCATTGTTTTTAATTCGCCCGTACCAAAGAGAAATTGCGTCAAACAATTTTTCGCTGCATATTATATCACCGTAACTGATATAAATGATATTTTCCGGTTTTTTTTTCATGCTACGCTTTGTGTAGCGGAAAACATTTTTGAAATCTGAAAAAAGTTTTTAAATGCAATAAAGTGAGGGATTATGTAGCTTAACGGTGAGTTCTTTTGACTCGAAAAACTGGACTAGCTTCCAATCCTGAAAAAAATTTTAATTTTTCATTTAGAACTGACTTTTCTTACTAATTGAACTAAATTTTTTTTTAAATCTTTTATACTAATGTCACTTAAAAAGAGGACTTACAAAAATATTCCCCCTTAACTTTCATTAAGCAAGTCTAATTCGGGTGTAATTACAACGGAAGCTCAAACTAACTCCCTTGTTTAAAAATAAAAGCCCTCGAATCACGAGCAGATTAATTGCGCAAACTCGCGAAATTAGCATAAACGTTGAAAAAAAAAAGAACCATAAGGACAGCAACCTAATTCAGGCCAAACGACTAGACGTCTAAACAGCGCTCTGGCGCACTTCCTCGAGCCGCGCCGTTCCGGAGGTCTTCAGGCGGATTTGCGCATTCGCCGTGCGGACGCACCGACGTATATATATATATATATACACGCACGTCACGGTCCGAGATGACGCGTCGTCCGAGTGGAGGCGAGATGCCGTAATTCCCGGAGCCTTTTGCCACGCTCTCGTTAGCCTAAGTGGCGCTCTCTCGACCCGCAACGCGCAACTTTCGCGCGGCTCGAGATTTTGAGTTATGACGCAGTGCAGCCCAGAGAACAATGACTGCGTTCGGGGATTTTATGCTAATTAATAGCGCTGATTAATGCGGTTTTGAGTTATGCGCCCCCCGACTCGGAAAACAATGCTCCGGAGCAAAGCTCCGTCTTCCTCTCTACCTCTCTCTCTCTCTCTCTTTCTCTCTCTTGCTCTTTCTCCTCGTCGGGGCTCCGCTCCTGTAAGGAATCGCGAAACTTCACTGCGGCGAAAGTACAATTAAGACGGCTGCCTGATTGTTTCAGATGTTTGCGCGGGCAATCATTAATTTCGCGCGTGCCAAGTTTATGCTTTTTCGCTGGAAAATTTTGTTAATCAGACGATTAAACTGGCCTCATTTAATTTCAAATTTAACGTGTTTAATTATTTTGGAAGTTTGATTCGTTCGCTTTCAGAAATGTCTTCATAATCAAACTGACAAGAATATAGTAGCGAGACTCATTTGTGACTCGTTCGTGTGAAAAAATTGACGCAGTTTATCTTAGCTGATCCAGCTTAATAGCTTAATAGCTCAACAAATTGGAAATTATTCAATTAACAAAGCTCCTTTGATAAGTTATTCATTCATCAAGTCGGAAACGAACTACGCTTAAGCGTTTTTAAATCGGAACCTGACTCGCGACACATAATCGAATTCAGGATCATTCGCGTTCCAAAGCATGCAACAACGAGCTTGCATGATAAAAAAAATGGCAGACAAGCCGCGCGGGGAGGACTCATTCACGAAATGCATAATCCACTTTGAGAGCGCATTGTGCGTGCACTCGTTCGCTCATGCAAATTAATACTCGTCAGATTAAACGATTCGCGTCGAATAAAAACACGCCGTTAAAGCGGCATCGCGGGAGAGAAAGAGAGAGAGAGAGAGAGATATCTTTTGAAGCGCTCCGTCTTTTAAAGCGGAGGGAGCCATTTCACGCTCTCTGCCGAAGAGTCGCACGCAGATAGAGAGAAAGGGAAAATCGCGGGGATCAGAGCAAAAGTGAGGAGAGAGAAAGAGAGAGAGAGAGAGACGAGTTTATTCAGAAAGCGAAAGAGAGAACCTGAGCGGTGAGGGCTCAGAGAGCTTAATGCGTTTAAACGCCATCAAAGGGAGGCAAGGCAGTCTCGTAGAAGAATCGTCTCGCCCAACGCCTCTCTCTCTCTCTCTCTCTTTTGCATTCCGAGAGCGCCTGGCTTTGTGAGTCTCTGCACCTTTCCCATAGCAATGTGCATATGCTCGCGCAGTCAATCAGATGTCGAGGTGCTTAGGAATCCGTTCGTTCTTACAGAAAATTGCTTAATTTCATCGCATTGTCCTGTTACATTCACTTTTTCTTCTCAACTTTCTAGTTTAATAATCTGCAGAACTGCTGCAGTTAATTAGCTTTTGTTTTATAAAACATGGGGGTTACAAGTTTTAACTATAAGTGCAGAAAATCTTTTTCAACATTTCAAAGTTAATTTAAAAGTTTAACAATGCAGAAAGGTGGCTTACCTTAATTAACTCCGGACAAAGCAGGAAAAATATTAAGGAAAAAGAAAATCCTGGCCGTTTAGTTACTTTCAAAATCTACTCTTCCTCGGGAGCTTTGAGTTTTTCACGGAGAAAAGCTCTCGGACTTCTCCATTCTCGTTATCTCTTCGTTCACTCCTATCAAGTGTAGAACCGCGTGGTCGGTCTTTTGCACGCATTTGTCGAAGTGGCAAGTATATATAGCTGTACATGTATGAGCTTGCAAGCACCTAATCTTCCTCCCGATACGGAACTAAGCTTTCCGGTACGAGAATCGCCTCTACTTTCTCGCGCTACTTTTTTCCCATTTTTATTAGATTTAAGTTTCGAACTTTTCTAATTTTTTCGCGAAATTCGCCACAAATTTATTGAGCGTTGGTTTAAAAATTTGTGCAACGCAAAATATTTAAGGGTTGGAAAAAAAAAATTTAGGTTCGCCGGAGGACAAATATTGATTTTCTATAATTAAATTTTATTACTGCCGTTAAAATAGATTACCAAGGGCATTTAAAAGTGTGTTCATGCATGACATTTTCCGTAAATTTCAGTATTTTTCTATTTATAAACAAGGAATATCTCGAATAATTTTAGCGCCAAATCCATAATGAATATATAATTTTTTTCAGCCATAAACTCACATTATTTTGGCATATGCTTGTTAAAACATCATAAAATTTTAAAAATACATTATAATAAATTCAGAAAAATTATTTATTTAAAATTTATTGCTTTTAGCGTCAGTCAGTAGCATTTACATTAATTCTATTCATCGGAAATTTGCATGTTATTAGAGAAGATTCACTTTGTACCGAGTAAGTTTAATTCCATCAAGATTCAAACGCAGCTCTCGAAATCTCAGACGAAAGTCTCGGTAGAAGCTAAATCCAAATTTTTACAATCAGGCAAAAGCCCTGGAAAGCAGGAGCTCTCGAAATCTCTTTCAGAAGCATTCAGCTCCCACCTGCTTTGGCTCATTTCTCACAGACTAACACGCGCAAAGACGAGGCAGTGCCGGCAATTCGAGCTCCCGCCGCACGTAAAATCTCTTTGGCGCGTTCTGGAACGTGAACAGTAGCAGCAGCAGCGGCGGCGGCGGCGGCGGTGGCGGCGGCGCAGCCGCCTTTAGCGACCATAGCGCGCTTTACTTACGCTCGGGGCGGCCTCGTAGGAGTTACATGCGCGCGAGGCGCGCAAAACAGGCGAAGCGCGGCTAAACGAATGAAGCGCGTCGGCGGAAGGAGGAGCTGAGTCCACGAAAACGGGCTGCAGCGGCTCGGGCGTCTTTATTGCGAGGCGAGGTATAGACGTCTCTGCTGCAGCGCCACCGACTTGCACGGGAAAACGAAAGCGTCACCCGAGGAAGTTGCTTGGAGGATTGGGAGTGCGGGTTTGCAGGCGCGTCTTTAGCCTGCGGAACTGATCGGTCGCACCTTGTACGTTCGGTCCAATGGCGTGTATCGAAGGTGCCGCATCGCGTTTAAGTTTATATTGATTATTTTTGCTTCAACACATTTTTTACTCTTTCAAATAGTAATTTTAAGAAGAAATATGGCTGCGAATTCGAAACCAATGCTTTAGGGAAAATGAGACGTGATTTTTTAAATCAAAGGACAAATTGAGCAATACAAGTAAGGCAGTAGAAATGAAAAAAAAAACTTTTTTCGACTTCTATAAGGATTTCGTGAATTCCTCGTTTATATTATTTTTAGAAAAAAAAGAAGGTTAATTAAAACCCGCTTTTGAAGATTCTCAAGTTAGTCGAAAGAAATGTTAAGCCCTTAAATAATATTAAAAGAAAAACGGTAGGTGAAATTCCTGTTGAATTTCATAGTCGGCGTTCTCGCGGCATTAAATGGAGAAATTCCACTTTCACGCACGTGCGGTATATGCGTTATGCGCGTGTAACAATGACGACTGGATGCGCCGTAACCGCAGTCAGACTTCATAGGCTCGAGTAAAGATTTCCATTTCCGGGATGGGTAATGGCCTCGTAAGTCGCCTTTACTGCGAAACGTCAACTTTTTACTTTGCGCCAAAATAAACGCCGTTATAGAGATATGCTTGCGAGCGCCCGAGTGCTTTTGCTTATTCGCAAATCTGAGAATTACGGCTTTAATAACCGTGGACGCTCTGCACTCGGACCGAGGTTTACTTTGAAGTGGGATTTAGCTGCTTATTCAATTTCACTTCGAGCTTTTGTTGTTATAAATTATACGTGAAATGTGTATATTCAAGAAATTTTACAAGTATTTTTATAAGAAGCTAAGTTTTTTGTTTTTTAAAACTTTTTTTAACGTAATTTACGTAATTGGAATAATTCTTTGCCAAAAACCGATTTCCAGCAATCATATGAAATTTATCGCCCAGAAACGAAACAATCCTCTCTTTGTGAGTGAATTTTAAGAGCAATGCAACTGTACTAAAGGAAGAAATGCAAAGTTTCTTCTCTATTACGGCGTTATACATTCAAGCCTATAAAAATACATACGACTACAAACATCATAAAGCAGATAAGAGAGAAGCAGTTGAAAGCAATTTTTTATTGAATACAAATGTAATAAAATTTAGCGCAACGCCAGAGACCTCAATAAATAGCAAAGAATAACTGTATACACAGGCAATTACGACGCAGATAAAAAGGCAAACGCCGCCATGAATCACGAGTATATATCTTGCTCCTAAAGGTCCAATTAATAAGAAAGCAGGTCATATAAAAAAGCCAAAGAGCCTCGGCAGCTCCAGATAATGGTAAAGAAAAGGACAATTCCTCGGAAGTAACTTGCAAACGGTCCCTGGGCAGCACTCCGGACAGGTTTGTAAAGAAAGGTCGTTTTAGCCGCGGGTAAGAATCTCCACGCCACTAAAGAGTGCGCCGCTCCTCGGAAAATTTCCACCCTTCCTCGTAAATAAAGGCCGGCATAATATTCGCGTATAGATTCGCGGCCGCGTGTATTTACGCGCAGCCTGCACTAATACGTAAACTTTGTTACTGGCGCGCAAGGTGCATAAACTCCCCTCCCTCCAACCTCCCTCTCTTGCCACATATCGAGCGAGAGACAGCTCCTTAATACTTTTTACGAGGAAGGCGCGGGCCGCGTTAACGATACGCCGGAGTGTACGGCCGAGTCGTTCGGCAAACACTTGAGCGCTTCGCTTCCGAGCGCAAAGTGGAGAGGAGCAACTTGATAGGGAGAAAGAGCCTCGGGGTTTTATGAGTGCGCGGGGCTGCGTCGTAAGGGGTGTGTGCGCTTTTATTGGACGAACCGCGGAAACCGAAAATGAGAGAACGGCATAGACGCGACGCGATATCGCCGATTTCTGGCTGGCAGGAAATTTTTATACGCCGCGATGCCACGAGCTGCGCGAGCTGCCTTGCTTTGATTATGGCGAGACGCGATGAATGAATGCGAGCTGTCGAAATTTTCATTCCGGATCGCGCTCGGATTTTTATAATTTCCTGCTATTTTTGTTTGGCAGAGACGAACCAGATTTTTTTTCTGCATTACGTGTGTCTGGAATCAAGCATCTGTAATATTTACTTGAATGTACTGTGAAAAATGTAAATAATAACGGAAAAACAGGAATAAAATATTTGCTTCTTATTAAAATGTCCCCGCAACAGCGCTGCGTTTAAACTTCAATCCACTATGCTATATAGATTTTTCATTAACCGAGAAATTATAATGTGCAGTAGTAAAATGTGGCCTGAAAAGTTTTCTCATTTTGTATAATGCAAGATAAGTGACCCGGTAAAAAGTACACTTTACCGGCAGATTGTAAAGAATGTCATTTATTAGCTCGGGTTCTCCGCTTCGGGGATTCCAGGGGGAGCTTTGCGATCGGAGGAGTCAATGACCAGCCAAGCCCCGCGGTCGGATAATTACTGTAAACACGATACTTTAAAGCTGGGCTTCTGATTACAAAAGGAGCGATGCTTACTGAGCCTGAAATCCGAGATAATTGCGAAACCAGATCGTGTGATTTGAATTATTGAACCCGCTATAAAACTTTCTCAACGTCATTTTTCACATTTATCGCGTGTCGTTTATTGTAACCTGCCTCGATTTATTTTTAATATGTTGATTCATAGGTGCATATTTAATAATAATTTTACTGAAATCATTTCGCTTTAATTAAAATCAAAACTCAGATGTCGGCCCAGTTCGAGTTTTTTCTACTGATAATCGACTACACCACTCTTTTATTCTTTTTAATATTTGATTTTTTCAAGATTCCTTTTAAGATTTGTGCATTTCGAAAAAAAAATATCTCAAAAACACGAGTACAAAAGTATGATTTATATGCACATTGACTATAATTAATGACCCGACCTAACGAGCCGTGATACAAAAAAATCTATTTACTTATTCAGACTATGCGCTTGAAGAGGGGAGCAAAATCGCTCGTCACTTAAGGGGATCATTTTTTGAATTATCTCAAGCAGCCTCTACATCATCGCAGATCTTGGAAGCTCTCGCTTTTTGCCGGCGGGACGAGGCGGTCGAATATGACGAACGAGCCACTCACAAAATGCAGCGCTGGGAGATATCGTCTCGCCTGGAAAAATCTGATACATATAAATCTTTCCTTCTCTGCTCTCGTAACTTGGACGCTCGGCGGCCATCGAAGGAGGAAGGAATAAAACAATTTGGGGAGATGGATTCTCGCCTCGCCCCCGATTTCGGTTGTAACCGGGCGATTTGACGCTTTTTTTTGCGTTTTAACGGGAGGGGAGGAGGGATGAGAATCCCGTCCCTATCTTTTTGTCGACTTATGAATAGCGCCAACTGCGCGCAGATGTCACTGCGCGCCTCGGGGGCTTTCGGATCAAAAAAGCTACTGAATGAAGGATTGATTTTAATATGAAAACGCGAAAATTATGTCTGTCGTGCATGCGTAAAAAGTTTTTGTTTTCGTCAGTGCAATTGGATTATCGATTTTGGTGTGATATTCTTTTATTAAAAGAGTTAAAAAATAAAATAACAATGATACAAGAGCTTATATTTATATGACCGCAGAGACGCAACACATTTTTTGTGCAGACCAATACGTATTATTTAGATCGAACGACGAATATCTCTGGTCTATTATTAAATGTTTTTATTTTATGCACTCGTTTGGGTAAAACCTTTTATGGAAAATAAAAATAAAAATTATATTTATTCGGATCATCCTGTACAAGTAAAACTGTATTATTTCTAGCAATATAATTTTTTTTTTTTTATTGAAGTAATACAATTTTTCTCTCTTATTTTTGAATATTTTCCTATAACCTATTTTTAAGTACATTTATGAAGACGTTCTAGCTTAAAAGCTTAGCTTAACTTCAAAATTGTGGAAAGTTTCCAAACTTCATATTTTAAAGCAGTAACTAACAATAATTTATAATCTCGCTCCTATAAGCTTCTATTCTATTTTAGGCACGTACGATTTAAGCTTTCATGCTTAATTTACCCGCAATTTCAAGTTACTTCGCTTAATCATGTAATGCATCCTGAAAATTTATTTTCAAACATTTTTTCCTACAATTTTTATGCACCTGAAGGTCTTCCTGACTATTTTTTATGATTTATCCGTTTATGAAGATTAATGATTTTGAAATTTTGATGCATACAAAAGTTTTAACTCTATCAATTTATTATATTGCTAAAGTGAACTTTATTATTAATTAAAGTTTTTGATTTATGAGAGGTACTAAATTATCTTAAATAAAATTTTTTAATATATCATAAATTTTATATTCCAATCCAATATCCAACGTCATCCAATCGAGTAAAGAATATCTATTAAAAAAAATACAAGAATTATTATGAATTCATAATTATTCTTGTACATCTAATAAGTTCTTTGATAATCATTAATAATTAAGAAAATAGCTTACGAAACGCAAATATTTATTCGCGAACGCTGGACGAAAAGGTAAAAAAGTGTTCCAATATTGCGCTATCCCGGAGCGGCCAATAAAAATGCCGGTGAAGTATAAACGGCTGTCTGCGAAGCTGCAAATCAAGTTCCAGCAGTAACCATACAGCGGTGTGGCGTCGGCGTCGCAAGAGATGAAAAACGGAATGAGGTTTGCAATTCCAGGGAAGAAAGAGAGCAGCGGGGAGAGGGAGATTAAGTACCCGAGCGCGAGTAATGCGCCCTTCCACGTCGTCGTCGTCGTCGTTTCTCGTTTGCCGGTGATTTTAGGCGTACACGGATGAAGCGGAAAATGGACTCGACTCAGCAGGAAGCGACGAGAGGAATATACCGTTTTCGCGATAGGTTCTTTAATAAATGTACCGTAAAATGTGCTGGCCTCGATGAAGCTCCGCAGCGGCGGCGGTGGCGGCGGCGGCGGCGAGTAAAAGCTTGATGGCGACGAACGAAAATCCCAACTGCGAGTAGTGGCAGCGGGCGTAGACGCGAGGAAAGGCGTTTTCACAGCTACGACGGAGGTATACCGTCGCCTTCTTATCTTCCTCGCCAAAGCGCAACGCGCGTCGCGACGATGGAACGATCTCGGGGATGGGTTATTTCTTTCGGATGGGGGCGCGCACTTTTCTCGGCTCCTTTCTTTTCGCGGGAGAACACGGAACTTGAGGCGGGATACCAATCTGGGGGTTTTTTTTTTTTTAGATCTTTTCGTCGCTGTATGACTTTATTTTTGCGGAACGTCGATTGAAATTTGCGATTTTCTCTGTTGTTTTACAATTTTATAATTTTTTAAATATATTTGTTGAAATTTCGTTTGCCGGAGTGCTTTCGCCGTTTATAGGTGTGGAAAGCTATTATAATAAAAGAGATTTTATTTTGATTTTGAAGGCAGTAATTTAAGGGCTTTTCACGTATGAAAAGCAGGTTTTATTTTCGAAAGCCTTTTTAACGAATGTTAACGCTTTAAATGCACCTTTAATTGCAGGGAAATCTTTTTATTTTGAAGATTTTCATTTAGTAAAGAGTTTTATATTTTCTAAAATTCATTTTAATCAAAACTCTGTTGGCTCAACTTTTCATCAAATTTTCATTTTACGTGTTTTCTAAAAAACTTTATCCCAATAATAAAAGTTTAAGCTTTTTAATTTATTTTGTTATTACATTGCATAGTTGAAATTATTACTTACCTTAATTAATCAACGTTGACAGTTGCGTGCAAAAAACGTTTTATGAAAAGTAAATAAGTGTGTTAAGTTATTGAAATAAAGAAAATAGATTTTTTTAAATGCTGTACTTTTCATTATTAAGCAACAAAAATTTTAGGGATGTATGAAAAAATCTTGAAATATTTTTTGCAGACTCTTTTAAATAAACACTCTCTTTTATCTATTTTCATGTAATTTTATTATAAAATATATTAATACGTATAACATTTACATAATGTCGAACATACATTATTATGTACAGAATTCCGCACATTCCAGCGCAATTTGCCGTTTCATCGTGTTATTTACGAATTTATTCGATAAGTTTTTTCGTGCAGTTCACTGCCACATGTAAAATACATTAAAGTAAGAGTAAGTATCTTACTTCAGTTCTCGTGACGAGTGTCGAGGGTTTAGTAACTTGACTGTCTAGATTATTATCAGAACATTAACATCGGAAATTTCATCTTTCTTACCACAAGCATACGACTTTCAATTAGGGGTTGACGTTTCGTTTCGATGCAGAGTATCTTAGTGGAATTTTAGGAGGTAAAAGTCGAAAATAAAATTCACCACCGAATGTTGGCTTCAATACGTTTATGATGGAAGTAGTAAATTTTTTTTCTTTATAATTTTTTTTTTATTTTAGTTTGCTTTGAACAAATATCTTTTTTATATATAAACCTTTTTGCATCGTCGTTTTTTAATATTTGTTATTTACGTATTTTTTGAGATGTACACGTTGTAAAAAAACAATTAGTTATAAAAACTACACGAAAACTCTTTCAATTAAAATATTTATGTATACGCACTCAATGTGAAATACTTTTTTCAAAATAATATTTGTGAGAACTAGTCAGTATGTTATGAGGTAATTGATATTTACTGCTATAAGTCATAACATACTGAAGCGTAATACGTTGCAACTTTTGCAGTACAAGGCCTTTTTAAAGATATATTTCTCTTTGATCATAAAGAAAAATTGTCTAGGATATGATAGACTTTTTCATGACGTGCACGGCAACAGCTTTATGAACCATACAAAATTTTCACAGTAAACTACAGATTTGAAAAGTATAAAGCCAACAGAGGAGAAAATATATACTACTTTTCAATAGCCTTCAAAATTTTATACATCGTAAAACAAAATAATTATATCACGTCGTAAAACGGCGTGGCATTGCGTTAAAATAAGAAAGTATATTTTGGAAGTTATAAAAACTTTGAATTTTACTCCGCTATTTTATCGAAACATTTTACAACCTCCGCGCGCGGAGGAACGCCCGAAAATATATTTCGAAATTGAATAACCGATAACGAAGAGTATCATTTGAAAATTTTTATCCCGGCGAATGCCGGGGATCGTAAGCTCGATTTTAATACCCCGAGCGTACTATTCGCGCGGCGAAACGACGGAATCCCGGGCGCGGAAGAGGCTCGGGAAAGAAGAATCACGGAGCTGGGGAAATTGGCAAAAATGCCTCGTTGCTCGAAATGACGAAAGTGGTCCCGGGCGCGCGTGTTAGTAGTAGGCGTCCTATCTGTCTATAACTATGAAAAGCTCGCGCTGTCACGGTCTCCCTCTCTCTCTCTCTCTCTCTCTCTCTCGCGAGATAAAATCGGCGCTCTCTCCGGACATGCGCTTGCATACACGTAGGTGGATGCCCCTGGAGAGCGACATGTGGCGAAATCATAAATGTCAGTTCAGTAGCTCCATTTTCGTATTTGTGCCAACGTCAAGCGATTTACGACGACTATGAAATCGCGCGCGCGCGCGCGCGGCTCCAGATTTTTCTTTCCCCCCGCGCGCGAGCTTTTTTTTCTACTTGACGCAGCAGCTGATTCGCCGGCACTCGTAATATCGCTCGTAAGTTCCGCGTTTTTTTTGCCGCCTCGCGCGAACGCGAGGAGTCCTCTCTCCTCCGTCCTCTCTTTTTTTTAAATATTTTATTGCCCCCGGAGAAATTGATAGCCCTCGGTTACTCGCGGATGCGAAAAATTTTTTTTTTTTTTCCTACTGCGTCATCTATTTGAATCTACGGGGTCGGGAGGCAGCGTTGTATCGATCGGCCGGCTCTGAAAGTGATAAAATCTAATACTTTCTTTCAAATCCAGAGTTATTTCCTTGATTTTTGCAGTATTTTGAGACGGGCGCTAAATTTCAAAGGGATAATACCCGGGAAAGGCAGGAGTCAAGAGAAGATTAATTGTAGCCCCGCAAAAACGTTAGTTTCACGGCGAAGTTGTCGAAAGATTTCAAAAATGAATTTTTCACTTCTCTTCAATTAAACCTTCGCTTCTTAACGAATGAACTTTCGACTCGCGCCTCGCCGTCGCATAAAAAAAAAGGCACGTGAATTAAAACGACTTTTTTCCAACGACTTCTTTCCAAGTTTCCCGTCTCCTTGTTCGTATATAAGCGAAGACCTGGCTAAGCGGATTTCGTGATCGGAGCGGTAGACAGCCAATCAAAATTGCCCCGTTAACTGCTCGACTCTCGAGCGCCAAATTACAAAGTTGGAAGACGACGGCTATGACAGTCGGCGATCTCGCGGATCTAATTGCGGCTCAGACTTTGACGCTGACCCGTTCGTTTCATGCGTACGTCCTTGTTGCTATAGCTGGATCTATCGGCTTGATTTCGAGTCTGCACATCGACTGCTGTATTCGATTAGCGGTCGGTCAATTTGTCCATCGGCTCGGGATTCAATCTTGTTCGCTTTAGGAGGAATATCGATGCCGTTGGGATTTACTATATATGAAACGTAGTTAAAAAAGTTAGCGAGGCTCGACCGTTTGATAGTTTCTATTTTGATTAATCAACAGGACCGACCAGCAAGTCTATCAGATCGAATTTCTAAAGAAATCGTAGAATATACTTCGAAAATAAAGCTACAGTCTCTCGTGCGATAAACAAGATCGCATTCGCGCACATAAGAGCAAAACAATGATCGGCCGCCGTCACTGGAAGCTTAAATATCAGACTATCAGCGATTCCGCAGAGTAGCGGCTCTGCTATCAGCGCGGGAGCGCGAAACACCGGAGCGCACAACGAGTCGACAATGCAGCGCGCGGTCGAGGCTGCGAGGGGATGCCTTTATTGGTGATGGGGACGAGAGCCCTTTGCCGGGGCCGAGCCTCTCGCTGCCATTGACTCTGTCGCAGCAGAGAAATGTGGGTTGACATGATTGGCGGCTTGAGTGACGCTGTGTCGGTGTCGCCGAAAAACCCTGCGGTATTCGCACACAGAAGCGCCCCTCCCCCCCCGGCCAGATCGGCACGGAAGATCGACTCCGGTCTTTCAATGAGACGACTGCTGTTTTCAGGCTAACGAGCACCCGACGCCCGATCGGCCTCTTTGAGCGCTTATTTGCAACGGATCCGGCTGATTTGCCGGAGGTGCTCTCCCGCAGCCTTTTTCAATCGCGTCCTCGGAATTTCGGGCTGCCAGGCCCTCCGAATTACATTGGTAATCAATCAAATTTTTGCTGGATTCGAAAATACGGATTCGAACTTATTTTAATTGGCCGTGATTTAATTTTTTTTAGAAACTTGAATGAATAATACATTTTCATGTGAGCTATTGTGATTTTTCTTTTGTAAGTTAAAATAAGTTTTTTCGTGTAGATTTTAATTAACTTGGAGAAGAATGTAGTATCTGAAATGAAAAGTAAACAAAAATCACATGTACATCTCGGTAATCAACACACTAAAAATATAACAACATGTACGTTTTTAATCTGCAAAAGTTTACAAAAAAGATATTTAATAAATTATAATTTATATCGTATACTTTGTTATGGTCTATACAATTCTGTAAATTCTATTTGAAAAACTTAATTCTCTTAAAAAATGAACGTTTGCGCGCTTTATCACCTATTATTTTACATTTCTCTAGTAAATTGATTTTTGCATTTCTTTGACACTGTGCTCCTAGATTAATAATTATGAGTTCAGCTGTATTTTTCTTTAATATATGGTACAGTACATTTTTTTTTCTTTCGAACAAAATGTTAAAGTTTCATTACTGCACATTGACCCCTAATAACTTTGATAAATTCGTCTTCATCGATGCACAAATTTATTCTCATGATTATTTTTACTTCAGCACGTATGAACAGTGTCTTTCATGCGGAGGTTGTAATTTCGCGTTTATCCCCTCTGGATGTCGATTGTCGAATACTCGATGAGCCACCCAAAAAGAACTTTCTCTTCTTCTCCGGTTTTCTTCAAAATGCGATTTCTGCCGTACAGCACGATCTTTTCTCAGGTTGGAAGAAGCAGCTTGAATAAATGTATTTATGATGTGTAAAGAATTATAAAAATTTGTGCGAACATGTTGATAAATATTTTACGTAGGATACATTTTCAGTTTGTCCAACTTACAAAATTGTCTTGTAATAGTAATTATAATAAAGGTTTTGTATAAAGTTTGTATAAAAATTAAAAATTAAATATAATATCGTAAAACATTCAAAGATACTTTGTCCAAATTATCAGTATACAATAATCGTTACTTTGTCTACATTACAATTTACTTCGGAATAAGTTTTTACAAAAAAAATTTGGGCAAGGTATGTTTGTTAATTTATCATAAACTAAATATAAAACCATGTTTACGTTTGACGGATGCGTCACGCCATTTTCTGCCAAGCAGTCCGCATTCACTCCCGCAACAGTTGCTTCCCGAATCTCCAAGCAAAACAGCCCTAATAAACAACTTTATCACCCCAGCGACAAAGATTTTCCACTCGTCCATATCATCCAGCTCATCCGACAAGTGAAACCGCCACTGAAATCCCCGCAGGCACTTCGCGGAAAAATTTCGGCCGCGACTCGATCGAGCACGAAAGCAGCGATGCCCCGAAAGTACATAATACACAAGTCTTCGGGAGGGCGGTAACGTCGTCGGGAGTTAACTCAGCAGGCGCTACACCAGTCGAACGAGCTTCCAGTACATTAACTCTCTCAGGGCATCGGCATTCGTACGTCATGAATCAAGAGGGAGGGCTGCCGGGCCGAGTTCGCGCGCGCACGGTTAAGCTTTCGATTCGAGGAGATGATTTCCCGCGCGTGCGCCGCTCCGTAACGACGCGATATCAAGTGCCGCCGCGGGTTCGCAGAGCCCGGATTTTCAGCTCCGCCGCTGCGGCTGTTATGCGCCTATAAAGTCATTGACAGCGCCGCAACTTTGCACCGAGAAATTTGTACCGAGCTAGTCGGGAATACGAATTGATCGAATTTTCGAAGGGGAAATGTCTATTTCTTTTGGTTGCGGAATCTTGTACGTACCAGCTATTGTTTCGATGGTGCCGTGGTAAAATGAGTGGAATCTCTTTTTATAATACGGTAGAAAATCTTCTTAAAATGGGTAAAAAGACTAAAATTTATTATAATTTTCCCTCTTTCGCACTTTTAGTCCCAACGTTAAAGCATATCCTCTGCTAATCACGGAAGAAGAAGGGGTCAAACCAACGTTTGTCCGAACAAAAAAACTCAGAATTCAGTATATTAGCCGAAAAGTTTCGGGGCGCCACATGAAAATTCTCAGCCTTCCCTCTAAACTTTCCTTTTTTTCCGGTCGCTCGCAGCAGCCGGCCGCACGCTCGTGGGATTTATTAAAATTCAGCGTGACCGCGGCCGCTGACGCCGAGGCTGCAGAGAAATCGTCGACGCTCTCTCTCTCTCTCTCTCTCTCCCTCTCTCTCCCCGGCAGTCGCGCGATCGACCTTTGTGTCAATTCGCCGCGGCGAGGCCGGATTTTTTCGGCCGCGTTCCCCGCTTTTTTGCCTCCCCCAGAAGAGGAATTTCAATAAGGCTTTAAGCGAGGCCGGGCGGCCTTCGCGGAGAATTTGGAAATTCACGCCGCGCTGATTTTTCGATATAATTGATATTCCGCGCATCGCTCGCGGGCAGGGTACTTATTTCGACTTTTTTCCGCCGTTCGGGATTTCGATCCGTCGTGGATATTAGTTTTTTTACTTTCCGCTGCTTATTTAGATTTACCCGTCACCCGTGTAGTTTTGACGCATTGAAGTGCGGCCTAATTTTCCGAACGAGGCGCTTTCGCATTAAATTCGCCGCGAGTTTCGAGGCTGAATAAAAAGTAAGGAACCGTATTTTTCCGTGAATGGTTGAAAAACAGGAAAAAGTACGCGGTACATTGAAAGGTAGCCGTGCAAGTGTGTCAGTAGCTTTAGAACGATAGAATACAGGTAAAATGAAAAAAGGATATAAATATAAGTCTAAGTATACATAACCACTGTTTTGTATTGGAAACTTGTATGAATTTTTATAATATGGTACAACTTTTAGAATTTTTTTTATTCGCATAAGTTAGATTTGTAAGTTAGTATGCAAGTTAATAATGTATCAACCTATGCACAGCTAACTACGTTTACCTCTGTATAGGAGTTACTCATTGTAATTTATATCTGGTAAATAAATTTTAAATTCTAAATAAATTTCGCCAATGCTAAAATGTGCACAATATTTAAGGGTACGAAGAAACGAATCCATGCCACAAAATCAATTGTCGAAAGCCTCGCTTTATCTTTTAATTAATTAACCAAAGCCAATACCCGGTTACTGTGTGAATGATTAGCACTCCGGCATTCACGCAGTCACGAAATACCTTTGAGTTTCAATCATCGAAAATTCGAGCGCGAATGACGATATACTTTGGCGATTGGCGCGGCGGCCGGGGAAAATAACGGCGGCGCGGAAATCAAGGCAGTTCCACAAATTTTCAGTCGGCTTTGATCCGTATTTTCGTCGCATTATACAGATTCGGCCGGGCCAGGAACCAGCGCGCAAATGCACTACTCGCTGATTGAAATTTAGAAATCAAGCGCCCCCGGGATACGATAAATAATACACTCGAGGCTCACCCGGCTCCGGCAATGGCAAATAGAGCGAAAGATATGCTTTGCGATATTATATGCAGCGCGCCGTTTCAAATAGCTAGTGGTTTGTTTGCGCGCTTGCACGCCGCTGGTCTCGGTCGCGCTGGGCACGAACGTAAATACGAATAGGCGGAAGAACTTAAATAAATTAATTACGATGCCATTAGCTAAGGTATGAGACCGGATATTACAAAGCTTGATTTAGCTAATTCGCTAACTGATTTAATTAAAAAGCTGTATTAGAGCTGTATTAGCTCTTTATATTAAATTATTTTTCATTCAAATTTCATTGTCTAGATTATATCGTTTTATTAGATTTAAAATGATTGCTAAAATGAAAACAATTTAAAAGAAAAAATTTTTAAAAAACAAAAACAATCGAACCTAGCAAATTCTCTTCTTTCGTTCACTAAATTCCAATAAATTTCAAACAATGACAGTATCTCGCAGCGAAGTAAAAAAATTCCTTTTGCTTTAATTAATGCAAAAACTTTCCCTCCATTATACATCAGTTTAAAAAAAAGTAACAGCTAGCGGCCAAGCTATTGCAGAAAAAAGCCTTCTGCCAGTTTCTCAATGCAACAAAAGTAACAATAAAACGTAGAACCGGCTAAACAAGGAGAAAAACGAATGGAAAAGAGGCACGAAAAGCAAACATCGCGTGCTATTCCCCTTCTCGGTTAACTTTTGGCCTTCTCCCTGTGCTGCCTTTCGCGTAAAAGGAGAAATAATGCCCGGCGCGAAATTCATTGGGCATCGGCAGAGTTTTTCCCAGATGTGCAAACGACGCCGACAAAAAAACGAGAAGAGGAGAGAAGCAGAGCGACAAAATTAATGTCTTTGGCTCTCTGCTCGATTAAAGCGGAAGCCTCCGTTCGATTTGCCAGCTCCTCCTGCGGGCCTTTTATTTTTTCCTTCCCTTTCATTTACTTATTTTTGTTGTTTTTTTTTCTTTCCGCGAGCGCGGTGCCCGCTGCGACGAGTTTTTTACGCTGTCTACCTCATTTTGTCAGCCGCAAGGCTCCATTTCCGTGCTTCTATTGGCTCGATGATTCAAGATTTTCCGATGCCGATGCCGCCGACGTCAACTTGATTATCGTGAATTTATGGCGACTCTTGCTTCGCTTTCGCAAGAATCGCTTCGGAAAGAATTTGTGCTGTGGCTTGTTTTATATCAGATTATTGACGAAGAAGAATTTAAATTCTGCTTTGTTTTGCGCAAAAAATGACGTAATGCATCGCTCTATTTATTAATAATATAAACTAATTAATTTTAGAGTAAAGTAGTAAGTTTGTTTATTAAAAAAATATTTAGATTAACACATTTTTAATGAAGTACGTAGACAATAGATATTACACGTGAAAAAGTGCAAAAAATAAGATTATAATAGAATTAACTTATCTTACTCGTACTCGTCGTAAGTAAGATTTCAGTTATTGTTCACGTCTTCGTGCTTTTCGATCTTGTTAATCGTATTAAATAATTCATATTGTCTATAATTTAAAACTCTACTTTATTAAATCAGCAACATTTTCGAAAACAACGATAAAAATCTTCATTTGCAATAATTTTGATCAAATTTTTTATTCTCCTTTGCTGAGAGTAACAAGAAAATTTGAACCATTAACGTTTTCAAGTAAAGCTCCTTCGAAACCCGACGAACGAAAAAAAAAAAAAAAGAAAAAACAGTCAATATAAAACAATTCACAAAGTGAATTTCTCGAGTTTCCGAAGAAGTTTCACCGAGTGATCAGACGCGCTCGTTGCCCTCGTTACCGATGCCGAAAAGTAGCACAGTCGCGATGGCAATGAGAAGGATCGCTCGCAGATCGAAGAATCTTTCGCGGGAGAAGAAGGGGCGCCGCTGCTTGGGACGCTTGTAGACGGACGAGCGAAGGCGCTGCGCGATCCTCGGCGTCGCGCGAGCGCCTCGCGATCAACAAACCGTGACGATGGACAGCTTGGTCGTCTCTTTGGGCGTCGTCGAGTAGGCGTCGATCGACTTTCTTGATTGTCAGATGCGCAGAGGATCGTCGTGGCCGTGGCTCGGCTTGTGCCGCGCCGCGCAAAAGCTCAGTCCGAAGCACAGCATCAGCAGCGCCACCGCCCCCGCCAGCAGGTAACTTGACCACGACACCGAACATTTGCCTGGGAACAGAGAGAGCGGAAATGTCTACATTTTTTTTTTCATGGAAATTGGAGCGATAGTTTTTTTTTTATAGAGTTAATAGTTATTTTGAAAAGAAAGGTTCCTCGTACAAGGTTACTAGAGAAATTATAAAATTATTATCAGGGGAATGTAGACCCATTTTTTAGTTTTATTACTGAATGCCTGATGAAATATTGATTATATCCCTTGATTTATTAATTTTTACTTTATCTCTTTGACTTTTCTTGATTTAGAACAGAATATCGTTGTTAAGTGATATAGGTCGACTTTAGTCTGACATCCATAAACTTAACAGACATTGCAGCTTTAAACTCGCGTCAAATAGAAAATTATAATTTTTTAATAGAAGCTTTAATAAAGCATAATTCATAGTTGGAATGCTTCTTTCATACTTAAAAATTTACATGAATTCCGACATTCTGCGGAATGTCGAGTATAAATATCGTTTTTCTGAGACATTTAAATGCCTCTGACGAAAGATTGAAAGGAAGAATTGAACTACATTGCTTTGTGCGCGAGCGAGCTTATCTCGGCTTCGTACTCTTCTTGCCGCTGCAAGAGGAAGAACGAGCGCAAGAAAAGCAAGAGAAAGAAAGAGGCAGAGAGCGAGAAAGAGAGCAATAGATGACTGGATCTTTTTCCTTCTTCGCGCCGTTTATCTTCTCGCAAGTTCTTTTTGGCTCCGCGAGCACTCCGAGGATAAAGAAACAGTGGACCGAGGCAAATGGAGTTATTGAACTCCCCGGCTGTGACTAGTTTCCGTTATACTTTCCCGAACTTCTCGGGCCGTTTCAATGGCTCTGAATACGATTCTTCCTTTTCTGATCGCTAACTGCTCACACGGGAAATTCGGTTAATTAAGAGCTTATAGTGTTACTGCTTCTTTCGATTAGTTAATTAATTCCTTTGATTTAAGGGTAGATAATTTTATTCGATGTCAAGTGAATAGCTTTAATGAATGTCTTGATTATACTTATTTATTGAGAGTTTTCGTCTTTTTTAATTTAAAATTTTTTTGTAATTTTTCATAAATATTTTAAAAAGGGTTTCTACTTTCTAGGAAAAAGGTACTTAAGAAATTATTAATATGCTGAGAATCTGATAAAATCATCATTAAAGGTGATTAGAAGGTATTATTAGCAGTGAGTGTAAAATGATAAGTAGATAGATAAGCCTGAAGTTTAGTACTGCGACATTAATAACCTATCACTATCAACTGTAAACTCAGATTAAGTTTTAGGAATATTACAACGATTTTAAAATTCCTTATACTATTTTAGTTAAATTATAAAATTACGAGGAAGCTATTTTTATCCAAGTACGTAAAACGAACTCTCTATAAATATTTTAGAAACTCGTCATGTTCTTCCACACTTTTTATTATTACCAGATCGAACTCAACTACTTCCTATTCCAGTTCCCGTTTTTCCATCAGATTTAACCACATCCTCGTTTTCCTTTCTTCCATTGCTCTCCGTCTCTTTCTTTTTACACCACCTTTTCAATATCCGAAAAAAAATTTTCCACCGTGATATATACCGCGAGAATGCACTGCGCAGGAAAATTGAAGAGAGGGTGATAGTCAGCGAGGCCGGAACGACATTGTTAGATGGACGTTTGCGGGGCGTTTAAAGCGGGAACTATATACGGACTGTCGTCGTCACCGTCGTTTAGAAACCGGGGATTCCTCCGGAATCGTCCATTGCAGTGGCAGCGCCAAGCGAGCCTCGTTAAATCTGTCATTCCAGGTCCGTGTGAGCGTATCTCTCACGTTTTACATTCTCGCCTTTTTTTTCTTCACTGAACCTTTCTTACCGAACATTCTTTTTCAGTTCTCATCTTAGGATTTTTGCTTCTTGTGGAAATCTTTTCGTCGATAAAAAACCTTGGCCGCGCTATTTTTAACATTTAAGTGTATACATTTACAAGTACGATTAAAATTTGTGACAAATATTAATTACAAATCGAGAAAATACAGAAAAGGCTAGTTTAATAAAATTACGAAAAAATGTTTGTTATAAATTAGTAAATCATTTTATTTAACTTGAAATTGTCGCTTTTCCATTAAAATGCATTGACCTCGATAAAACTTAACCGAATTTAACAATAATTAACCACCAAACAGTGGAAATTGGGGTGATTTTTCATTAAAATCTTACCAAGAGTTAATAATACGCCACACCGGTTAATACCCACACGAGCATTACTTGACCCAACGGAGCGCATTGCGCTCGTAGTTCCGCGAAAATAGCGGTATAGTATCAGTGGGGTTAGCACGTGCACCTAGAGAGCAAGAACTCACCGAGATTGTAGACGTTGGCTCCCTTGCCGCAGGACTCCCGCACCTCGCGATTGTCCCAGCCGACGGGGTACATGACCAGGCCGCCGCAGATCATCGTCGCTGTGAACAAGGAGCGTAGCAAATCGATTGATTAGCAGTTGTTGGGCGGCAACCGCTCGACAACTATATAGTGCTGTACACTTCGAGGAGCTCGCGACTTTTCATGCTGCATGCAGACTGATACATTCGGCGAGGCGATGGTGCGAACCAGCAATTTTGGCTGTACAAGGATTCGTTTAATTATTCATCTGAGTTTATTTACGTCGGTTGGATTTCAGTACTCGTTTACATTTGATTCATTAGATAATTCAGCCGCGATGAATATTTGTCCTGTTAAATAAACTCGGATTGAATAAATAATGAAATTCGTAGCGTTAAGAGATAATTTTTAATTACACATAAATATATACGGTTGGATTTTTGCCCGAGATCTATCTTGCATTGCGCGAGTTCGATCAATTCAACTACACAGACGTGCTGATAACTATATAGAAATTCGTAAGTACTTAGTAACTAACCAATGAACGGTTACGAACTTGTAGTTCAATGCCTCTCTGACACTAAAGTTAGCAACGAAATTACCCAGTGGACGTGCTTTCAAAATCTAAATCATTAATGCGAAAAGTTCGAAAAGCGAACAAGCAGCAATTAAAAATCCAAAACACCGACTGCGCACGCCCAGAAGCAAAACTCATGATTAGTCATCATTAAAAATGAGTTAACCCGGCGGTGTTAGCGCGGACATAAAGAACCCCCCGAACCAACACACACGTCAGGGATATTTCGCCGGACGTCGCGCTCCCCAGAAGTTAATTATCGCGGCTCGGAAGCCGCCGCGCCCGGCGTCAATTAAGTCACCGAACACACAGCACCGCGCGCCATAAAACAAGGCGCGAAACACGAGGCGCCAATACCGCCAGACGGTAAAAAGTGCCGCCGAGCAGCGCCACGTGTGCGCCAATACGAACACCGGCAGCAGCAGCAGCAGCCAGGCACACATCAAGGCGGACGGACCGTTAAGCGCGTCGCCCTGGAAAATTGATGCGTGAGCGGCCGAATTATTGTCGCCGAGCGAGAGAGCCGCGGCCCGGCCGCCACTGCCCCCGTCGCGCGACCAGCCGGTCGGTAGTACCAGAGCGTATTTTCCGAAGCTTCGACGTGTGCTGACCCTCTGCTATGGGAAACGGCGAAACTCCGCGCGCGGACAAAACTCGTTCATCGTTGCGTAACGATCGGCGCGCGAGCCAGATCCGACGCGCTTTCGCGGCAATTCGCAGGCAGTCTGAATTTCACCGGTTGATACGCGTAATCTCGGCGACGCGTCGAGGCTCGAAAATTTCATTCTGATCTTTGATAAGTGCCAGTAGATTTTGACCGAATAATTAAATTTTGAAAAATAAGGCGTTTCTTAAATGAAGGAGTCTTTCCTTTGAATTGAATCCCTATATATTTTTCAAAGGGGATCGATATAGTTGGTTATCGACTGGACTCTGGAGAGCCTGCGAGCAGCAGACCCGGGAACGAATTCGCCTACAAATTTTATTGCTGTCTACAGCAGAAAAGCTGAGTGCCGGGGGAACTTGGTTGCAAGTGAAGCTCGGGTTCAAACCAAAGGATTGTAACAATAACCGTCTCGGGTCCAAATTTTGAAGCGCGACCCTCAAGCGGACTCAAGATATTTACTGCTATTCTTATTAAAAAGGAAGCCTTGAAATATTGTATATTGAATTCTTTAATATTGAAAAATCCATGCATTTCATAACGTAGGATGTAAAAATGTGTTATGTTTTATGACATTTCTTCGCGTCGATGCAGCGTACAATCTATGGAATCGATAAAGTCATGAAAAACCTAAAAAGTGCATCGAATTGACAATTAAAGTCCTACACAATGAAAAATTATTAAAAACTTTCTAAAAACAGTAACATAAGAAACAATTCATTAAATCATTAATAAGTTGCCAATACAAAAACCACATGATTGCTCAACCATAACTACCTAATGTCATTAATCACGAAATATTTACTTTGCCTACAGACCGACGCCACCTAAAGCTCCCCCCATTCTGCTTGGCTCAATTTTTAAAAACAATTCCGCCGCGGCGCGATCTTCCACAAAGAGCAGCTCGTGGCAGGCGATTTGCATTCGAATGAGAAATGGTAGGGGGTCGCGCGCCCACGCAAAAAACGAAAAAAAAAAAAGAAAAAAGAAAAAAGACAGCGCCCGGCACTCTCCCCAAAGAAAAGCAAGCTCCAGTCGCAAACAGAAACACCGAGGCAAGAGGGACACTAGGCTTTGCGTCAAAGAGCAAAAATCGAGGAGGGAAAAAAGGCGCCGACAGACTAAATCCCTCCCTTTCCTCTCGAGGAAAAAGGGGAGAATTCCGGGGAGAGAAAGGGAAGGAAACAGAGATAGGGAGAGCTTTGCGTCTCGCGATCGAATTTCCCGAAGTGCGGCTCTCGCGTCCGAGCTATTACCTCCTTTTTTCCGCCTCCCCCTCCGACTGGAACTGCATGCTCTTCCGGGCTCGCGGTCAAAGAAGGTAGGATTCTATCCGCGTCACCTTTTTTACATCTCCGTCTTGCTCTCCTTCGATAGTGGAAATATACGGCCGGCTGGGAGTCTTTAAATCATGGCTCTCGAGAATAGTTCTTGAGTTATGCCTTCAATTACGCTACGCATGTGTGCGCATATATCAGCCTGCGGAAGTGTACACTGGGCAAAAAGGAATTTATGGCGAAGGCATTTGGATTTAACGCTTAAAATACGTGTTTCAGACGCAATGTTTTGTTTCGCCGAGGGCTCTCGGAGCCTATATATATAAATTAGGAAATTATTTTGCAAAAATGATCGTTTCGGTCAATAATTGTAAAAGCCATTCCGAGCGAACCGAGGACGTTTTAGCGGGAGCAAAATGTATTTGATACCCGAAATGGATAGTGCAGCTTTCCGCTGAAATATGTGATCACCGTGTGAGATCAAATTAACCCTTGGGGATAAAGAGAATCCCACAATAGCGTAGCTATTAATTTCTAGGCTCCAAGAGTCAATTTGCCCTTCCGACGTTTGAGATTTGAATTTGCTATTCTAATCATTTTCAAACGTAATAAACGTACGTATTTATTAGAGCCACATTAGTCTGTCAATGTTAATGAATTAACATGCAAAATGCATTACCACAATTTAACAATTAAGGAATAACGTTAAAAGGAAGGAAAATTAGCTGCATATTGCTTTAGTTAATACTTTTTTCGACAATTCTTTTGAATATCCTTCTTTACTTTTAAGTGCACTCTGAATTTTACAACGAGACAAGGTAAGCAAACTTGAAGAATGCCAAAAGTGATAAAACGCAGCTACAAAGACAATCACTCGAACAAATAAAACGCATGCAATAAACTAGCAACGGTCCGAAAGTCGACCTGAAAAAGCGAATAAAGCCGCGGCACAAAAGGCAGCCTAAAACCGGCTGTACATGCAGCCCCCCGAAAGAAAGAAGGATAAGAAAAAAAAAAAAAAAAGGAAGGCTTCTTCTTCAAGAAGTGCACTCACCGGCGAGGAGCTGAAGCGAGCCGAGGACCCTCGTGTGCTTGGGCGTCTTGAGTACGTGGGGCAGGAAGGAGGAGGCGGCGGCGAGTAGCGTGAGTGTCCCAATCACGGCGATGGCCAGTCCGATGCTGATGGTCACCGTGCTCGCCTGCCACCAGGGGCTCGGTATGTCCCAGAAGCTGCAATTCCGATTGCCGGCGTTTCAGCGGACGTGATTCCTTTCTTTCCCTCTGCTAGGCGGGGATCCCCACCCCCCACCCCCAATCGAGGAAAGAATCGCGTGCATGCTGATACGCGAGGATTCTCGGAGGCGGCCGCGACGCCTGACGAAAGCTCACGTACGGAGACGCGAGCCGATTCCAATTACTTTGAGAGTCCCGAGGAGAAGGAGGAGAAGTGCCGCCGTCTCTAATGTCGTAAAAACGCTCGAGGTGAGCTTTATGTGCCCTCCTGTCTTGCGTAATAGTTAGGTTATTGGCTTCCTTCGAGCTCGGTAACGCGTAATTACGCGTTAGTTCGGTTTTAGAGCGGCTGTGGCTCGCAACTTTTTTTATTATGCAAATCTGACTTTAAAATTCTGCTTTTGAGTAGAGAGTAATGGGTGTAATGGCTTTTGGGAATTTAAGCCTTCTGTTTAAGTTATAATTTCGAACATTAATTTGGCATTTTTTTGCGAATAAGAGTTCCGCAAACGTTCTACGTAGAAGCTTTATGGCTCGCGATGTAAAGCAATTAAATTCTGTCATGCGACCCATCAAGCATTGAAAATAAATTTTTAAATATTATGTAATTCTATCGTTCTTTCCTTTATTATATTTAGTACGCAAAATTTTTGAGAGTATTAAATTTTTACGTAAACCTTAATATCTCCGTATTTGATTTTTTCGCTTTATTTAAACTTCAAATAGGTAATGCCGTTCGGATAAATTAATCGAATTCTGTTACATTGTAACTGGATCCTCGGGTAAATTTAAGCTGCCTGTGAATTAATTCCGGTAAAGTACATTTACCGAGCCACGTAACAAAATTTGATTTTGCAAATATCAATCAATGAGGAAATTTCGATTGAACTCTGATTTTTCTGCTCATACATCAATCCCCTGCTAATTAAATTTAACCTTCCTCTTTCCAACCTACATAGTTTCATTTCTCCGGGAAAAAAATTTGTACAATTCTCATGAGAAGGCAGCCATTTCAACCCCGCAAAGAGCGCGTTGCTCGTGAGGAAGATTCGCCCGGGGCAGCAAATAATCGAGACGTCGCGAACACGGAAAAGCAGTCTTCGCGCCGAACAATAATGAAAATTTTCGTTTTTCGACCCCGTACACCTGTCGCGACCGGTCTTTTATGCTCGAGCCAACGGCCGGAAAAAATTCCCGGCTCTAAAGCTTCGAGCCAGCGCGACGAATGTTCCGTACAGGGAAAGCGGAAAAAAGGTGTGGACTGCGGAGCCGCCGCCGTGCCGTCTGAAACCGGCCGCTCGCACCTGGTTCGCGTTTGTTATTCGGTCGCGCGAACTCTCGTATTTTCAGTCACGTTGCCCGCCTACTTCTGTCGGCCGCTACAAGGCGTCCATTTTTTTTTTTTTTTTTTTTTTTTTTTTTATTTTCGCCCGGCGAACGCTTGTACGCGGCATTTTTATCTCCGCGCGAACGAATTGCGGAACGGCCTTTTTTCACTCCGAGCTTCGCGCAATGCTTTGATCCATTTAGTTCTAATTGACGCGTAGAATTTCCGAAGCCGATAACAAAGCTCGCTCTCGCTGACTGGAGGAAATGCGAATGCCTGACGTGGCGGGGGTACGACGAAAATTTTTTATATACATAGGATAAAGCAGCTTTTTTGATCATTTATCGAAAATTGGTATTTATCGTTTTTCTCTTAGTGAAAGGATGGTTTTTAGTTTTGAAGAGTTTATATTTTTCTGAAGCGGAACCGGGGGGATCGGCGAAAAGGATCACGTATATTATAGCGATAAATGGTAGTTTTATAAAATCATTAGGCGAATCACAATTTATCACGGCAGAGGTCACAAGGTAAACAGGAAAAATCAAAGGAAGTGGGAGATGAGCTCCCAATGTAGAGTAGGATGCAGATTTAATTGGATTATGCAATCCGTTTGAATTCTGAAAACACCCTCTATAAAAGTCGGCGAGCTTTTAGCACGGTAAAAACGAGAGCTGTGTTTTTCTCTTCCAGACAGCTTTTCCTGTGGAAAATTGACAGTATTTGATTGCGTGCTGCGCTAAAAAACCTCATCGACTTATCAATTAGGCTCCAGCTTCATACCGTGTAATTTGATAAAAATATGTGTTATTCAGATTACGGTTCAGAGTTTCCTTCACCTAATCCTATTGATTAATAGTAATTTTGAAATGGAATCGCACCATATCTTCTAAAATAAAATATGAAAATCCATTGACAGTTGAGTTTTCATATTCAATCAATCCCGGCAATAAAACCCCTTTTAAGCCATACTATTATTTCTCTTAAGAAGTGCAAGTTTTGGAGACTCGACGTAATTTTTAAGTGGAAACGATCCGCTCTCAATTCTATCTCTAACCCGAAAACTCGGCGCGTAATTCTGTAATATTATTGGTGACCGAGTAATGCTGGGGGCGGACTCTTGAACTTTTCGCGAGACTTAGACTTATTCTTAAAGGTAAGGAGGAAGTGGGGGGACAGCTGGCCTTATTAAAAGGCGGTGTTACAGCAAAGATCCACTTGAAAATTTTCACATAGGAATATATATGTCTCTTGGTGCTGAAAACTTCCATAATGGATAACCCATCTCATTACTATCCGAGCAAGTCCGGCGATGGAGCTCATTACTCCGGAGATGAAGCTCGCAGGAGATAATAACGCCCAGTTTTCTGGATTAAAATGTTTTATTCATCTATTTAACTAAAATGCCCGGCTTGAATGTCATCGACAATGGAAAATTATCTACATTGTTTGGATTTTAAATCGAACTTGCTTATAGTATTGAAAGTTGAATTTCGTTTTATATTTTCAAGAGGAATATTAGCAGTTGATGAACTTGCAAACGTATTGTTTTGAATTAAAAGAGGTTTGTTTTGCAATTTGTGGTATATAGTAGGTAATTCAAAATCATTCATCTCTTTTATTCCAATTTTAAAGGAAGGACAGATAATTATGCTTGCATTCAGCCCGATTGATACTTTCTGGCGAGTTATACTTTGTAACCAGTGATAAAAGGCACGCATATGTGATCCGTATGCATGTATTAAAGCGAATGTTTAATTCTCTCGAGTATTAAATTTGCATTTATCATACGAAGTGTGTGTAAAACTTTATTCTTTCCAAATTTATTTTAAATTTAATATTTCGTGATTTAAGCACCGATAAATTTGATTCTTTAGAAGTTAAAAAACAAAATAATGCAAAAAAACTGAATTGAAATTTATGAACGCGCGTAAAAGCAAAATTTAAACAGCTAGTGATATAAAAATTTAAAAACTTCCAAAATAAAAAGAAGTAATGGACGAAATAACTTCAGAAAAAAATATTGAAACTGATAAATTCCTTTTAACGGCATTGTTTCCTGACAGGCGACCACGGATTTATCAGCGGCTAGGCTTTTCAGCTAGTCGTTGTGCAAACCAGCGTTGCGTCGTTCGTCTCTTCTGCTCTCTCTCCCTCGCTCATTCTTGTTCGCGCTCTCTCTCTCTCTCTCTTTCTCTCTCTGTCTCTCTTTCGCGATGATTCGTCCGGTTTTATCTTTTTCCGGGTTAGTGGCCTGCACTCGTCATTCATTTGTCGAGCAGAGAGTCTATCAGGAGCATCGATTCCGCTACCTCAATTCAGGCCGATCGAACGGCTGACAGGATAAATCCGACGGGTCGGCTGACTTGAAAATATACTAGTTTTACTCACAGGTTGTATATTCTCCGGTGGTTTTGTTTAAAGGTGCCGCAATGCCTTTAATCTAAGCCTTTATTGCTGGTCTACGTGTTCAGCTTACCCTGTCATTTAGAGTATATTATATTTACGAGGAATAAGGAGGATATGCCCACGTCGCATAGAAATTTTGTTCGCATGAAGAATTTTGCAAACCCGGACTATTAGAAAAAGCACATACTCCTTTTATTAAAAAAAATGACTTCCGCAATAGTAGCTTTTCAGATTCCGATTAAGACTGGAATTAATTAAAAAATAGTCACGACACTGATTCTTTGTTTTTTATATCTTATTCTTAATGAAACTTTTTTGTGCTCTTTCTAATGATCCGAGTTTGCAAGGTTCTTCGTTGGGGAAAAATTATGTGACGTGGGCCCCCTTTACGTGTTTAAACTACTTTATACCAGAACACTCTTCCCCAAAGATTAAAAACCGTATTCGATAACGTGATCGTTGAAGAATTTTGAAGCTTTAGGCTGAGGCTTTACCCAAGAGAGGGGTCGTCTCACTTTGCCCGAAAGAGAAAGGCCGAGGGCATAAATAGTGGGCCGGGATGACAGCGATAAACGATTTATCGGCGGGGAATCTCGACTGGAATGCGCGACGACGGAAAAATGAGCCACTAGATTTATCATGAGAGAGAATTCTCGGACCGGACGCAGGGGGCGCGCGCGCGCCTGCCTGCCGAGCGACGAGCTCTCGCTCGTAATTGAATGTCCCCCTTTTTCCCTCGGAACTTTTTTACATCGCCGAGGAATGATTGTTCTATCGTTCTTATTATGGCAGTGAATCGAGCGGCGCATACGTATTCGCGAGGCCGCGCATTCGGATCGAACGCGTCAAAAGGCTTTTAATGGCCCCGTTTATTCCGGCGGCTTTGGATTTATGCCGGGTAATAAAGTGCATGGATTTTTTTTTCTTTTTTTCATTTTCGAACGCGCTTGATTACTTTTTACACTCGCCCGGATTTCTGGCCTATACTGGATTGCTCTCGAACTTTTAAAGGGCCATTATGTATTATTGTATTGATTCGAGATCGTTGCAAGCGGCAGTCATTTGACAACTTGTTTAATATTATTTTTTTTTTATTTTCAAGTAAGTATTTTACACAAAAATTTTTTAAGTAATTTGCGTCACAGACTAGATTACCATATCTGTAAGTATTTTGATCTGTTCGATACGAATATGTGCTCAACTTTGATGCATTACATCAGGATTTTTAGAAATCTTGATTTTAAGATTTGATCTGTGATGCTGTATAATGCCAATTGTAAAGCTTAAATTAGCTTCATTGAGTGAGAAGCAGATTTTCTTAATTTGACCCAAAATATATACAAATATGATAGTTCAGTAGATGACGCAGACCAATTTTTATTTTATCAGTGTTAATATCAATTTCGCTGATTTTGAAAGAATTATTGACGAATTTTTACGAAAATTCTCTGTTGATAGGTTTTAATTTTTAGCTGAGAGTAAAAGAAAAAAAACCCGTCCATATAAATTTAAAACATTTTTTATATTCATTCATTACATTCATTCATTCATCAAAGATATTTGTCAAGTCATATTTGTTTTGCTCTCTTCAGTGTCACGTGCATGACAAATATTCCATGAATTTCAGAATAACATTTTGTGCATCCCTAGGTAATTGTATATAAATAGTAAATACTAACGAAACTAATAAATATCATAAAAGCACAATTTTTACAATAATTTAATTTAATTTAATTTTAACAAAAATTTAAATGAAACTATTTTAACGCTTTAAAATAAATTTAATATTATTATTTTGCCGAAAAATTTGGTTCTAAACATTTTGCTTTTGCATTAACTAAGTTGTCGTACAATAATCCATTCAAAAACTCTTTAAATTATTAATTAGTGAACTTCGTTAGAATTGTACAATAGGAATAACGCGAAGTTTGGTATACACATTTGTTAGGTGCGATAATCTTTTCAAGCGAACGAAAAGGATTTTATCTGACTAAAGCTAATAAATAACAGAATTAAATTTCACAATAGGTATCAGCCGTCAGAAAAACGAATACAATCGCATCGGCACACACGTTCATTCCAGCTGCTTTGCCGATTTACACGTCACTCAAGAGCCCGACTCAACAGAGAGAGCTCCGGCTGGCTGCCTTTTTCGTTTTGCAACGGCCGGCTGACATTTTTTTCTTCCGCGCGCGAGCTTCCGAATCTCGCCGGCGGAAGGGGGGGATCGACAATTCGAGTCGCGATAAAGTCGACAGAGTGCTGTATTTAGTCTCGCGCGCTCGACGCGCTCGCCGAGGCATATTTAAAGCGAACCAATTTTTTTTCTTTTTTCTTTCTTTTTTTTTTTTCGTTAAACGGTCTCGCTGCATTGGACTCGGCGTGATTGCGGAGGATCCACGTGACGCGTGTGAGCCCACGCGGGAGTTTAAAAAAAATTTAACGGATTAATGGATTTATTCGAATGGATTTGATTTTAGTTTTATTTTTATACGAGAGGCGCAAGTTAGCGCCGCGCCGCGCGCTCGGAGTAATTATTTTTGACAGTTTTAATGGGGAGGACGGATGATTTTTAAATTGCGTTCAAGTTGCGTAATTTGATTGTAGGGCTTTTTGCAGGATGAACTGTAACTTAATTTTAAATTCGAAAGTTAACTGCGTTAAGTAAGCAATTCTTTAAACTTTTCCGGGAATTTTTATCGCGAGTCAGAGTCAAAATTAAGATTGAAACTTAAATTAAAACTTTGAGTTTAAAAAGAGGTTGAAATATTAATTCAGGGTAAAATTAATGTATGTTTTAGTTGAAACTTTTCGTTATATTAGCAAAGAAAATTCTGCGTAATTTTAAAAGCTTCTCATTTTTTTTATTTATATTCCTCATAATATTTGCCATCGCGTTAAATCGTATTAGCGAGAATTCGAAAAAGAATTTAATATTAATATTCTTCTCATGGCCGGCAACAGAATTCTATAGACAGAACAATAAAATAAAACCGAATAAAATACTCGAATAGCGCGTACGTGAAATTCCCAATTTCATTGCGACCTCTTCGTTGTACAATTACCTGAAACCAATCTCCAATACAATACCCCGAATTTCTAGCGCAACTTCCTCTCCTCCTTTGCCGGCTAAATTATCGCCCGGGATTTTTCATTAGCGAGCGCAATCCGCGAGAATCCGTTTTGCGCCGAAGAAAACGCCAAGACTCGCATTAAAGTCGAGGGGGGGTGGAAAAAAGAAAGGGAAGGCGTACAATTTCTAGGAAAATAAGAAACTTACCTCGAGTACCTGGCGCACTCGTAGACTATCTCCGGCGCGGTATGCGGCGCTCGGATTCTCGGATAATTGCAGCGGCGAAAGGAACTGAAGTAAGCATCCGCTTTGCCAAGGAGCTTCCCCTGCAACAGAGAGAATTCGAGCAATCTGTTATATTTATGCGTGAACAACTGCAAGTAGGCCTCGCGGCGGGTTGCCGCCGCGAATATGCAAATGAGAATGGGGGGAGGGGCGCGGGAGTGTACCGAGCGAATTATAATGCGATTACCGTTCCGAGTCGGCCGCCTAGACTCGGCTCAAACTTTCCGTGAATCCGTGAAAATAATAGGCGAAACTTGCGGCAATTTCGTTTGTCGTTAGCGGGAGTCTGTCTTGGCGGGGGACTTCGCCGTAACTGTAGGGGTTTATCGTGTTATTGACAGGTTCTGTAGAGTTAGAGGGCATGTTTTTTTTTTATTTCCAGTTATAAATGATAAAGATATTTTCGGATTTTTAGGAGCTGAATCTTCTAAAAGGTTATCTCTTGCGCGGACGGATTTGAAAAACTTACGAGGAGAGTATATGACATTTGGGTAATGGATTTTCCTGTAACTTTGGGATATATTTTCTAATGTTAAAATATAAAGGAAGCCGCGCCGTTCGGCGGACTCGGCTTCCTTCACGTATAACTTCTCAATTATTAACGGTACAGTATTTTAACTCTCCGCATTTGAAAGGTGAGATCAAATCCTATCGATTAAAAAAAAAGACATCCAAAAATCTTTATTTGTTCAAAAGTCA